>QKMX01287933.1:8873-24419 GCA_003401595.1 Venustaconcha ellipsiformis | reverse complement strand
TTCTTTTATGTTACTTTGAACGAGCCGATATGTAACAGTAGTAATAACAAGATTTAAAAATGGTTATAATAGTGACCATACTGGACATCAAATCAGCATCATTTTCATCCAAGACGATCATAAGAAGTCTGTTAGTGAAAACCCCATGTTGATACAACCATCCATTTAGGAAAAAAGTAGCAACAAGGTTTTTGAGCTGGCCAATACATTGTGTCCATTTGGCACCATTTTCAATTAGAACCAGCTAGATGTCAAATTAAGTCTTTTGGTGAAAATGCCAGTATGACTTTCCATTCAGGAGTGACAGATTTTTAAAGATGAATGCCACTGTGGCCATACTGAAAATCAGATCAGCACCATTTCATTTAGGACCAACTAGGCATCTTAAGAAGTCTTTTAGTGAAAACACTATGCTGACATAACCATCCATTCAAAAAGAAAAGCCATAACATGATTTACAAGATGGCTGCAATGGGGGTTGCACCAGATGTCAGATTGGCACCATTTTCATTCTGGATCAACGAGACTACATATGAAATAAATTTTTTCAAGATGGGTGCTATAGCAGCCATACTGGATGTCTGAGCAGCACTATTTTGATTTAGGACAAACTAAACCTTGGGAATGTATGTAGAATTTAATGGCAATCTTCCATGTACTTTAGGATAAACAGTGATAACAAATGGACAGACAGAGCAGACAGTCAGACAATGGATATCAGATGATGGACAACTGGCCATATCATAAGCTTTTCTAGTTCATGATAACAAAAGCTAACAGTCATTTTGTTCTTTAAGTCACAGTAACTTTGATCTCTGCCCTTCAGACACCATATTCAATAGGCTTCTTTCTTACCTAAAGTGCAATTGGTGAAAGTTCATTGTCAGGAACTGAAATTTGATGTGGAAATCATTTTCTTCTGTAACCTTGACCTTTGACAGTGAAATCACAAGGCCTCTTCCTTACCCAAAGTGGAAGCAATGTGTAAAGTTTGCTCCAGGTTTTTACTCGTCTGTCACAGTAACCTTGACCTTTGACAAACCATTCAACTTCTTCCTTATCTTAAGTGCATGCCATCCACAAAGTTTGATAGCTGTGAATCATGGAGAACAGTTACTAAATGAAAAATAAATTTAAAAGATGGATAACATTACAACATTATAATATAAAACACACAGCCTAACTGCAGGCATATAAAAACTGGCAAGCACTGGTACAAATGCAAAAGTTCTCACGAAGTTCTGTTACCTTTCTTTGCACAAGCTCTTTCTTTAGACATGGTGACCAAGACAATATTCATTATAGAACATTTCATTATCATCAGAAGAATGCTAGGAAACTGGATTTAATTAAATGTAGGATGTTTCATGCCATCAGGACAATGAGTGTTACATGCACAGTTGTTAAAATCATTACTGCTTCACAACTATATAACAGTTCTGACAATTTCAGAATTTAGGACCTGAAGTTGATGAAGCTAAACTAGGATGAAAGTCCATTATATGTTGAAATGAAATGCTTTTGTGAGATTACAGAAACAGATCTTTCAAATGGACTTGACTGAAATACACATGATTTTAGTGCCATGGAACCCAACATAAAAGAATCTTTATGTTTGTATTTCTATTATCAGTCATCATTTGGTCATAAGGAATTCTAACAAAAACAACATTACAACATTGTACTATAACAAAATAAATCAAGATATGATTAGATCAGCACCATTCTCATTTAGGACTAAATTGACATTATGATTATTTTCACTAATCCATTCAGGAATAAGTATAATAAGATTTTCAAAATGGCCACATTGCAGCCATAGTGATGTCATATTGGCTCCATTTTTCAAACGGGACCAATTAGTCAACATAATAACTCTTAATGAAAAACACTTCAACATGATCATTTCATTTAGAAGCAGCAATGATAACATGTTCAAAATGGCTGCTGTGGAAGCAATAATGGCTATGGGGGGGAGGTATCATTCTCACTTAGGATCAACAAAACCATGGGATAAACATGCTTGTGAAGTTTAATGGCAATCCTCTCAGTAGTGTCGTTGGAGTAGTGATAACAATTTTGTGGCAATGAATGGTAGATAGCAGACCATAAGTGTGCTTGGTCTATGATCAGCAGAGGTAAATTTGTACTAGTACAAATTCTGACTTACCTTTCCCAGTCATAATCAAATCTCTTCAACTGAATGGCTAAAACTCTTGGCAGCTTCTTAATGAGCAATCGTTTGACTGTATCAACCTAGGAAAGTTAGAACAAAGATAAGATTTTTCCAATCATTTTCAAAATAAACTGTCAGATGCAATCAGAGGACAGTCTCCAAACTATTTGATGATATGCTTCACAACATCAGAGCATTCAAATAAAATATCAAGGTATTTACATTTGGACAGAAAACTTAAAGGTTAATTTGCTTTTGAAAAATATTAAGAACCATTCAATTACAAAGTACAGAGGACCAAGGGAAAGTACTATTTAAATATGAATAACCATCAATGGATAAAATTTATAAATTTTTCTGAATTTTTATTAGAATTCAAAGTAATCAGAGAGTACCCTCACAGATACAACATTTTTTTAAATAAAAGAACTGCCTTTTCTGGGTACCAGGTATATTTACATGGAACAGCTGATTAATGCCACTTTATATATTTTAGTTTGCAATTTCTTCTCCCACCCTACTTAAGGGCTAAAACACCAACCTTTTTGTTGCACTTGTCACAGTGATAAGCATTAGCACCTTCTAGAAGGTCTCCCTTCACATATTGTTCCAGCGACTCTAACAAATTCTGGTGATTCCTAATATCCACATTCAGAGTTGTGAAGGGTTCCTCCCTCTGGTACCTAGAGTTCAAAACCAAACCAGTGTATAGAAAACTGTCAAATTTCTACAATGAAGCAATACACTGATGTGTCATACTCTTCATCTGACCTATTTTGTGTTCATTTCAAAACGGTCAAATTAAGAGCATCGTATTTCATGCATAGTTTACCTTTCAGTCCTGGACTGGCTAACTGCTGAGACCAACATGTCTTTCAGTAACAAAACCTTTTTTAAAATAGTTACAGATGCATTTTTCTGACACAGTACCTTTCATTTCTGATACACCCATCCCCATGTCTGCCAATGACAGAGTCCAAAAATACAAGGAATATTACTGTCATGAATGTCCGATTTTTGTACATTACTGTTGACTGCATTATGTACTGAACCATACTATACTGAGAACTGAGATATATATATATATATATATATATATATACACACAAAACTCGTATGTTGAGAATAGCATAATATACAGAACCATGGAATAGTGGGCGCAATAAAAAAAAAATGGTGTTTTGAAAAGGAAACAAAAATATGAAACTAAATTTCACCTTGTTTTCTTTCAACCCTTACTGTTGTGCATATACGAATTTTGGTCTCAGGGTCCACAGAAGTATCACATTAGATCCAGAATCACATTATAACAAGGTATGTTATGACAAGGCAGCAGTAATTTGTATTCATGTGTCAAAAAAAAAAGAATGTAAAACTCCTATATGAACTTTGCATTCTTTATTATTCTCTTTCGTTGTAATCAATACCAATATATTAGCAACCATTGCTTAATTACTTTTGTTCTGTGTATCTGAAAACTAAAGGACAGACAGATAGTTCAACATATATCTATGTCATTAATGTACATAAAGCTCACACATTAAAACAGATTGGGGTTAAAGCAGCATTTCCCCCCAAAATACGAATATCTAAGAGATAGACAGACCATAAAACTTGGGCTAATATTTATATTTCAGCATTCCTAACACTGGTAAAATACTTGTAACATGCAGATTGCCTATAAACATTACAAACACCTCACACTTGAGATAACATACCTTGACTCATAGTATTTTTATTAGGAACCCCCATGGTGCAAGTGTTGCAAACATTTTATGCTCGTAAACCTATTAAACTAACTCATGAATTCCCAAGGCAATCTGTTCCATTATACTAACCTATGTGGACAATCTTTGCATATCTTTTGATCAGCGAAGGATCCTCCCATTACTTTGGAAAGAATTGCAGGTTGGTCAAGTGTCTTTAACGATTCATCTAAACTGTCAACTAAACTGTTAAAGAACTCCAGTGCATCATGTTGCTCACGAAGATTAACCGGTTCTCCCCATAATCTGTAAAAGATACATATTGGTTGGTATATACAGTATTATATCAGTGTAGGATATGTAGACAATGTATTCTCTGACCAATTGGCACAGATGTTGCAAGTAGCCTCTGATCTATATTTTGTACTGGCATGAGACAAGACTCAAGCAAGTTCATGCTGGCATTGAATTTCTTGAATTTAACACATTGTCATCAATATTCTCAAATGACAAAGCAAAGAAAAAAAGAATTAATTTTTAACTTCGTTAAAAATGCCATAGACACCCATTATACAAGGGGTGACAAAGTGTGTGTGAACATATCTATAACAATTTTTCTGTGTAGATCCATGCAATCTGAGATCACATACTGCATGGATCTAAGTCTATGTAAGTGAAAAAGTTAATTATCATCAAAATTGAAAAAAGTAATATATACCGCCTATAGAATAATCCTTAATATGTCACACACCCTGCAACAAAATCCTTAATGAATGGATGAAATATCACAAATTTTCATTTGATCTTGTGAAGCAATTTGAATGATGTATTGTCAGTTCAAACTGAAAGCTTAAACAAACATCTGTTGGTGGCAAGGGGAGGTAATGTGCATGCATTATTGCCCTTTGTCTACATATACATAGCGAAATTTTCATCTTTTGGAAGGGCTGGAATCAGGAGGTAGTTAGACTTATATAATGTGTCTGAAAGTGAAACAAAAAAATATGGATGGATGGACTGACAAAAACAAAAAAAAAATATTTAAATTAAATAACAGTGAATAGATTAAAGCACACTAGGATAACTAGTCTCGTATGTTGAACAAGTTTCTGATATACCTTGAAAGGTTTGTGTGTGGTTTGCATTTTTAACATAGCTTTAACAAGCTCCCACATCCGAAGTGGATGCTTGAACCACTTGGCCAGCGGAGTAGTTCCTTTAAAGGTTTAAGATGTATAGCCCTTTAATAAGTGTGATAATGGAAGAGTGGAATGAAAAAAAAACCAAAAAAAAAAACCAGAAGCATAAAAATGATTGAAACTGATCATTATGAATAGCGAGATGCAAATTTAGGTCACTAGTCCAATATGTGAATAAAGTTGTGGTTTGAGAGGTATGCTCCTGAAACAAAAGTGTCAATGGATGGGTGGAGAGAAAAAATAAAAATATTGAAAAGAATTATGAATAGAAAAAGGGTCATTCCAATATATGAACCAGGATTAACACAGACATTTTTAATGGTTTGAGAGTTAAGCTCCTGAAAGTAAAGTATGAATAATGAATATATGGAAACAAATACACAATAACATTATTAAAAAACTGAAATAGCAAAATTGTGAATAGCAAAAAGAAAAGCTGGACCAATATGTATACCAACTGTAAAAAAGAGACACCTTAAATGATTTAACTTGTGCTCCAACCTTATATAATGTTTTTGATACCAGGAGTTGGGGGGGGGGATTATAAATTTTTAAGATTGACCCCACCCAAATCTGACCATATCATAGGAAATAAGCTGCATGTTGGTTGAAAATAAGCTGCCTTGCTCAAACTTTACCCTATACTGTATTCTGATAATATGCGATCAGTAATAATTTAAACACAATACTTGAATAGATAATCTTCAAATAGTGATAAAATTTTCTCCATACTTGAAGTGCTTCCAGAAGCCCCTGGGTACATAATACTGCAGTCTGCTGGCTGCTAAGTTGCCAAATATCAGCTGTATCTGTTTCAGCACGCCCAGGTTGTACTCCCTTCTTTCATCATCCTTGTTAGTCACAGACTTCTCCTCATCCTTCCTTTCCTCCTCACCCACCTCAACATTTGTCTGCAAAAAATATACAATATGCATACAATACACAAGGATGGAGTATTAAATTATATGGAAATAAAAAGCATTATACATCTTTAAGTTTATGACAAATGCACAATTCCAACGATGAATTTCTAAGAGGCATGTATGTAGGTAGGTAGGCAAAATGTTTACCATGAATTTCATTTGCTATTGTGGATGCAAATTTTATGATGCTTTTTTTCTTCCAAAGTAACATTTTTATTGGTTCCCAAATTCATCGGTGTTCTTTATTGTTGGGTACTGAAATTTATTGTTATTGGCAATAAAAAAAACTCATAAAGAGCACCCTAAAAGTAATTTCACATTATGTTAGTTGTTCCAATTTCAAAACTTGTTTAAAGATTACAAAAATTATTTCCTGCTTGTTGAATCATTTATTCTAGTATTCCGAATGACATGATAAAGAACAAATTTCAAGAGTGAGAGATGTTTGGGTTTGCTGTGTGTAGCTAGCTGCTGTTTTCCACTGCAATATTTCTAAAGTTTATTTTTCAATTACCGTTTCATACTCTCTCATCCAAAATATTATATTCCTTGAAGATTGGCTTTTCCATTCTGTTCATCCAAATTCCCTCTGCTGATTTCAGGTATGAACATTTTCTTCAGTATGGGATACTTTTAAGAAATTATTCTGTTTTACATCATGCAACTATCTCATATTGTATCCGATATAAAAATGTAAACTCAGCTGGTAAACTACCCTGGTGGCTCATGTTTGTAATACAGTACAACACCTATTGAAAGACCACCCATTCTGCAAAACAAATCATGGTCTCTTAAGACAGGTGGTCTTTCATGGCAGATCATAACCCTATATAATCTCACAAGTGTCCCTTGATGGGACTGATGGTGTAAAGGGTGAAAGGAATTAAAGATAAGACCATTTCCATTTTTTTAACCACTTTTGAAACCATCTCTAACATTCTTGAACAACAACAAGATTTTCAAATCAGCTGTTGTGGTAGACATACTGGACGTCAGATGTGTACCATTTCATTTAGGACTAAGCAGACATCACTTGAAGTCTAAATTTAGCTTAAACACCAAGTCAACATGCCTATCCATTCAGGAGGAGCAATGACAACAAGATTTTAAAAACTGTAATTTTTGGCAGCCAAATTTAATGTATGATTGGTGCCATTTCTGTTTAGGACCAACAATGTATCATAAGACGTCTACTGGTGAACCATCTGTTCTGGAGTACAGATAATATTTTCAAGACAGTCATCATGTCAGTCATATAGTGTGTCGATTTCCACAATTTCTTTAGGACCAATTAGACACCTAAGATTTATTCTGATGAAAATCCATTGTCGATAATTTATGAGTAAGGAAAACAGGATTTTCACAAGGCCATAATGGACATCTGATTACCACCATTTTCATTTAAGACTAAGTAGACATAAGAAGTATTTTGGTGGAAACCCAATGTAATCTAACCTTCCATTTAGGATGAATAGTGAGTGATACACAATTTTCAAAATAGCTGCTGTGGATGTCATATGGGTAGCCAGATTGGCACCATTTTCATTTATGGCAAACTAGAGATGAGAAGTGATTTGGTTTTGGCGCTTTATGGCACAGCAACACCAGTAGGTTATCTAGTGCCAAGGCAATTGGAGTACAGTGTGTTGCCTAGTGCCTGATGGTAGGATTCAAACCAGCAACCTTTCACTTGCAGTCTAGCAGACCAAACACTGAGCAACAAGTCTTTTATTGAAAAATTTGAGAAGACCATCCTTTCAGGAGTAGTAATAACAGAATTTTCAAGATGGCTGCTATGATGGATGTCCATATATCACTATCTTTTTTTAGTACCAACTAGACCATGGGATGAAAGGGTGTGTAAACTTTTCTGGCAATCTTCTATTAAGTTCAGATGGATTAACAATAATAATTTTGTGCCAATGGAAGGATGGACAAAAGACCATCCCAAAAGATCTTCTGGTCTATCGCCTGTAGAACTAACAAGCAAGTCATGGCCAGTTTGCTGTAAAATACACGACCTTGACCCAAAGTTCAGAGTTCAGACAGTGAGCAAGTTTGTCAATAATTGTCTTGGTTTCATAATGATTCTCTCAAGGTATATAAAGAAATTCCATCAAGGGGTTTAGGAAGTACAATTAAAAAAAATTCTTTCAAGTGGTTTAGGAGAACGAACAAATTTTAAAACCTTAATTGAAATCTTAATGAAAATTTCAATGACTGTGACGTTTACCTCAGGGTAAAATGTGTGTTAACATGTCATAGAATGATTTGTCTTAGTTTACTTTATATTACTCAATCAAGGAAATTTAAGAAAAATATGCAAATGAAAAAATTAACAGAAAACCTTAGCAAATTGTTCATAATGCCATTGGGGGAATAGTGATTTCAATCTTGTCTTCCACTGATGTAGGCTCAAAAAAAATGTCGAGTTTATATGCAGTCATTTTCAAGTTGCATCTAAATGACAATGCTTTGAAAACCATTTTGTTTTACTTTGCAAAGTGACAAAAATAATGTAATAACAATGACCTTGGAAAAGTAAAGCACAGCAATTGTAATTTAGGGCACAAGCAAGGTTTTACTGGTTAAGCGTTAATACCGGTCCACAAATTTACTTGTATACTGTATGATTTAATCTATTAATTTCATTTTCTTTCCCGATTCCCATGTCATCACCATTACAGGTCCATCACTTACCTCGCCCTCTCCTTTCTCTTCTGTAATGTACTCTTCTTCTATGTCATCTGCAGCACCCTCTACTGACAAAATACTTGTTCTGATTTGTTCTATCATGAATAGCTACAAAGAAAAAAGAAAAAAAAAAAGAAAAACAATAAAGGTATTTTTGGACATTAGGATAAATCCTTGATTGGCAAAACCTAAGAAAATGTTTTAATAATAAAACAAGAGGCCTGTGAGGACCTGAAATCATGCATGTATTTGAGATCCATCTAAAAGTCAAATGAAAAAGCACTTGGCCATGAAGTGGGTTTAGTATGATCCTTTCTAGTACTGAAAAGTGTTTATTTGTTTTAGCAATAGCAGCCAGATCAGCATCATCTGTGTAATCTTGAAACACATCATATCAGGATGCTTTCTGTGAAATCTGTTCAACACAAGCTGGCCAATATAAACTCTTTATATATTTTGTTACTGTAGTAACAATGGCCAGACTGGATCAACATTATACAAAACTGAAAGACCTTCATGTAAGGATTTTCTTTTATATTTAGTCTAATTCTGTTTTCATACTGAAGCCATTTAAAAAAATTTTGATTCTGAATAACAGAAGAAATCATGATCATCACAAATTTCTATACTGAAACAGTATCTTTGCAATATGTTGGCAAAGCAAGGCTAAATCAATGCACTGAAACTCCTCTATGAAAATAACATTATAACAGACTGTTGAAATTTAAAATTATTGTGAGACAATTGTCAAAGTTACCTAATGTATAAAAACTTGAGGTATGGTGAACAATATTCTTTTATCAATATACACCTCCCACCCCTACCCACATGATGGAGATAAATCAAGAGTATTAAAAAAATGCATAACTCTTCTGCAAATGGTGCAAGCCACTAAAAAGTACCAGAGTAGTTGCACACACAAAATTCTGATATGCAATGCACTGCATCCAACTTTAAGTCAAATTGGGGAAAGAACTCTAACAATAGGGGCATATTTGTCAATATGTGCATCATGAGATAATGACCTTATCAGGCACAGTTTCACAACAATCCATATAAAACTATGACAAAGCTGCACTACCAGATGTACTAACAAATGTTGGATGGAAGGACTGAGAGATGGAAATGAGGATTAATTTAGACCTATCCACCTCCTGTTGAGTCAGTGATATTAAAAAAAAAACAAACATGTAAATATTTTGAATTTTGTTAAGTATCACTTCAAAAACTGTACTATTACCTGTTGTAGGACCGAGTTCATATAGCATGTGGCTCCAGCATTCTTCAAACCCACAAATCCTTTTGGGGGTCTGGGACCTACTGGGGGCAAGTATTCCCATTCCGTTAATGAAGGCTCCCCTGAAATTTAAAGAAAGGTAATATTTTATTCTGGTAATAAATGGCAATATTAACATTAGAATTGAACCCCTTTTTAGTGTTTTTTTCTACATCTGTAATTGTGTGACTCTGCATATGTGAATGTTCCACACACATTTATAAAAGCTGCATATTTTGTCAGTAATAATAGTGAAAGAGTTGATTTAACTGTCTTTTCCTTCTGATATTGTGCACATCAGGTAAGATGTGAGGAAGTGCTGCCAATTATGTCACGTATCCATAAGGTAAGAGTAGATTACTGTCTTGTTATTTCTAGAATCCCTATGCTTAATTTATTCCTGCTGATATGGTTTTATAGGCAAAACATGGACATGAAATTGTCTTGGCACAACAACTCAACTCTAACACAAAAAAAATAAAAAGTCACTCCCAAATTCACTTACATATGGCATGTATATTATGTTACAAACAATACCAGAATTTTCATAATTCTAAGCTCATTTACAACATATGGAAAGAAGATCAATTTGTTCTTTTGCTTTTTTAACTGTGAGAAGTTCAATTTTTTAGGCAGTCTTCTGACAATGATTCATTAGAGTGACATTAGATTTGATGCAACTCGACTGGTCATGTCTACTATGTAAATACCATTATAATACATTTCCATCAACATATTTGCTAAGCACTTGAAGTTGGTGACACAGCCTGTACAGAGAGCAACTGCCAGGTCAAACGCGGCTGTTATTGTTGCAGGTACAGAGCACACCGGGATGGCCTGGTCTGATGGGAATTCTCCTGTCAACTTTCGACTCTGTAGCACAAGTTTTGAGGCAGGAAACACAAAATCCTCCACCAACTCCTGGAAGATAAAATTATATACACTACACAAGTTTGTTGTAAAATAAAGGTTATATAGATAAAGTTTTTAACTACTTATTTAAAACAAAAAAAGATAAGGTACCACAATAGAAAAGAATTAAAATTACACAGAAATAAAAAGGGAACTCCTGGAAAATGGTAAAAACCTTATCTTATAGAAAAGCACAGAGATCAGTTATCTGGCTAACATCCTCAAAGGCAAATGCAATTGCTGTTGGCCAGAAAATCTGGATTTGTCAATGCTGTCATTTTTTACTAGTTTAGTTTTACTCAGTAGCTTTTGAGAAGTTGTTAACAATGTTTTTGCCATTATAATAATACCATATTTATGGCAGATTGGCACCATTTGTTTAACCTGACAGTTCTCATTTAACAGGATGTTTTCAGTCAAATTCAGATGAATATTGTAAAAAAGTTTTGAAAACAAATTTTTTCAAAATTGCAGCTGTATTTGATAAATAAACATCATATGGAGTTTGTAAATGCTTAATGGGAGGATTATTTTGTCAAGTATGATCACAATGAATTCAACTGTTCTGAGAAGCAATTTTTAAGGGTGTCCTGTATCAAGTATTGGCAGCCATTATTTGTCAGGATCACATGTGCACCTGAAAATTTTGTAACTGGTGAAAGATTAGCATTATTTGTACAGGCTTTAAAGGGACCTAGGTGGCTTGGTGTTCTAAGGTGCTTGCCAGCCACAACACACCCAGTGGCTGGCATTTTAATACAAAACCTATCAAATTTACCCCTTGCAAGTGGCTAAATCATGGTGTTTACAGATCAGATCACATTTGATGATTTCTTATAAAGAGGAATGTAGCCTGACTATCCTTACTGCTGTGTTCCTTAGACGCATGCCAGCCCACACATGGATGAAAAACTTCTAGCATAAACTAACAGGTGATGATACTTTCACCAGTCAGAAAAGTGGTTTAGTTTAACAACCTATTCATGTCAAACAGAAAAACACAGATGTATAAACAGTTGCATACCTGAAAAAAGACTGATGCCATGACAAGCACTATGATATCTCTACTTGAGTGACACATGCTGTGACAAGCACTACATTAAACAAATTTGCATAAGTTCTTACATATCAATGTTGTCCATGTCCACAATTTAGCACTAATTTTGCATAATTTATGCGACCAAACACCCTGGCAGCATCTCTATCAAAGCAATCCAATCCTTAAAATATTAAAGGAATATGAAAACAACAAAGTCAGAGACATTTTAGTCTACTTAAGTTTTCATATATGGTATGCAAGGTAAAACATACCTTGATGAGATTAGTGCCACCTTTTTCTGAACCAATGTGAAACTTTTTCTCTGCTGACTGGAAAGCCAAGAGCTCCCTTGTGATACCAAGGTGCCCTTCTAACAGAACGTCATCTACTGGATTCTCCCCTGTGTCCACCACCTGGTCCTGAAAGAATTAAAAACTAAAAATAATATAAATTTCCAGTATTAAACAACTAGAAACTAAGTTTGTAAAACATGAACTGTTGCTAGTTTATTGCTCTGCAAACCTGAAAGGTTTTAAGTCTCTAAAATTCTAAAAACTTTGAAAAAATTTGACATGAAAATCTCATCAGGTTATTTATTTACAATAAGTGGTTTTTGCTTGATCAGGCAAACAAGGTGTCTGGCACAAATGTATCCAAGTACAAAAATTGTGAATACAAATTTGGTCTGTAAAGTTGACATGTCATATTCTAAATTTAAATTCACACATTATGATCACCAGCCAAGGGAACTGCTGTGGATCAGTGATCAACGTACTGAACTCCTGACTAGAAGGTGGCCTGATGTGGCCTAGTGGTTTAAGATGCATGCCTTTTAATATCAACTGCCATCTCACTTCTGTTACATGAGATCAAATCTTGGCTTGATTCATATTGGCATGTGAGAAAGCTTTCCAGTAGCATGGATTGGTGGTTCTTCCTTGGTCTTTACCCTGGGTTCCTCCTTCAGCAAATCAACTGGTTGTCATGTATTGCATATCATGCAAAAAAAAGCATTTAAACCCACAAAAAATCCTTACCAGGAGGTTCCAGGTTTGATTCCCACCATTTTATCTGCATAGATTCTCAATAATATGTGTGAATCTTGATCATAACTTATCTGAGATTATAAGTTTACATGCCAAATCCCACAACATTCCAGTCAGAATATAATATGAAGAATTTTCACAAGATGAACCAATCCAATGCAAAATCAGAACATTATTATGCAAGGATGATGCTCATAATCAAACTCATACTAGGTCCTAATGATATAACAAATTTGAATCATGTCCTCTTGAGTATTCACAAGCTCAGCAATTCCAATAAAAGGTTGCCTCAATGGTGTGCAAAGGTGTTATCCACAACTGAACAAACATCTGATCATGACCTAATCAGCCTCTGTCTGCCCCCAAGAACAATAAATGAACATCAAAAAGCATTGCACCAAGATAAAACAAGTTATTAACACAATTCCTTGAGTTTCTTTAGGCTCATAATTATTTTTATAAACAGAATACAACACTACAGCATTCAGTTTTATTTGTAGCATGAGGTTTTCTCACTTTGGAAGAATTCTACCAAACCAATTCTTGTATAACAAGAAATCATTTATTTAACTAGTCCAGATTACAAGTTGGGTTTTTCTCACCAGTATAAAAAATACCAACACAAGTTAAATTCAACAGGTACAGCAGAAAATATTTATGAAAATTTTTTTTAAAAAAAGTTCAACAAGCTAAAATTTTTTAAATGAGTTCAATGTGGTTGTTTAGCACAAGTACATACATATATACTTGTGTATAAGCCTGTTCGCATATAAGCCGAAACCCCCACAAACTGAACAGGTATAAACACTGAAAAGTGCATGACCTGCGTATAAGCAGACCCTTAAATCCGAGACTTCACAAGATGCACGAGGCAAGTTCAAAATGCATTTATTTAGGCAAACTTATATTAACAAAAATTACACAATTACTTATCTCAAGGTTGGTGTGCATGATTATTAAAAAAGAAATGGTAAAAAAACTTGTTTGAAAAGTAATTTATTTAATTTTCTGTTTTCTTATTGTTTCTGCCTACTTTAGATTTATGTACAATTTGATCAAACGATGACAAGAATTTAGAAATCTCGAGTTGCTGTAACACTAACTCTGTTTTGACTTGATTACTGTTTGTTTATGCATTATTGCATTTGAACATTCAGTGCACCAGTAATTACCTTTTTACTTTTGCCTTGAAATTGTAAATGCCTGACTCACTAAAATATAACCCCAGTATGACTACACAACGAACAATGCGGTTTGATTGAACACTCGCAATTAGGCTAATGAACGTATTTACATAATGGCGCCACCACATGTACATTGTAGGTTTGAACACACACTGAATTAAGTACATCCCTTGGAGTCAAATCATGGGCACCACTGCTCCAAGCTTTAATGACATCTCCAAAATACCATAATGAAGTTGCAAAAATAATGCTTCTAAAATTATGCTAATACCATAAAAGCTAAGTTCTAGTTTGTTTGATGTAAGCAACCTTACACCATACCTGTCAACTCTCATGCTGGAAAGAGAAAAAAAAATCATGATTTTCCATGCTAACCTCCCAATTTCATATCTCCCAATTTTTGCAGACAACGTTCGATTATGTCTTCAATTTTCATTTATCCTTGACAATAAAAAAGTTCTACACAAATAGATATATTGTATGCAATCCATGAAAGCCATTTTCTGTTATATCACTGTGAATATTGTTGTGACGAAATAATTACGTTATTAGAAAGAATTAGCTTCTTCAATAAATAGAATGTTAAGCTTAAACATTGTTCAAGTAAATTTATGATTTTTTTCACCTCTACAAGAATACAAAAATCAGAAAATAAACCAGAACAAAAAATAATACACAATAAACTTGTCGACAATTTCAATCCCAAGAATGATNACTATGAATGCTGTAACTCCATATGCTATAGCACCATTTCCCACCATAGAAACTGACACGCGTGAACATCAGGCACTTTTATACCATAAATACGAACGTTAATTACCATCATTAAATTAAAACTAGGAAAGAAAATACATAACAAGGAGCATATGTGTCCTCAAAAACCTATTTCAGAATATGCATGTTTTATCGTAAACAATACTAAATGCCTTATGAGTTGACAATAAGGAAATAAAGTTGGATATACGAGGGAAAATAGTTGCCACACGTACGGAACAGTGAGGCTGCTTATTTAGATACCTGTAGTTCAACAAAATTGGTAATCCTTTATTTGTCAATTAATTGCTGGTACTTGCACAACACACAGTAGTGTAGTACATGGTTTCATTTTCACAAAATAGTTGCATCAATAAGGATTAACTTTAAATTAGTCACGCTAGCTTTCTTGCTTGTTTAAAAATAACCTTCAGCTACTGTGCAGTTTGGCTACAGCTGACCAGAATATGAAAATAGGGCACATCCTAGGGGAAAATAGGGCACATCACATGGAAAAACAGTTAGTCTTTGTGCGAATTTCATGCGCATTGGACCAGGAAGATCAATCAATAGTTAGTGAAAACAATGCCACGAAAAACCTCCAGATTTTAGGTTCCAATCTATTTTTTATTCAGTCT
>QKMX01287931.1:0-24313 GCA_003401595.1 Venustaconcha ellipsiformis | reverse complement strand
GTTCAGTCACAACTGGACTCTGCTATATATCTGAGATTGCAACAGGTCACCAGCTCAGTATATCTTATCATTTAATCCAGTTTGCCGACTCCACAGCACACTACACTCTGATGGATTAGCCACAGGTCACTTAACGCACTCAATGTCCAGTATGGTGCCCAAGTAAACACATAATATGGATCTACTGCGTCCTTATGCGTTTGCCATTACTAGGGATTCGTTCGCTTAGTGATCATTTGGAAGTAACCGTATCTCGGTCAAGATCTGCTGCAAGAACGGTGGGCCGCCGCTTTAGAGAATGCTATTCAGTTTCATCTCAGATTGCACAGGATATGTCTGTATCTATGTGTTCAGCTTGACACGACGTAGTATGCTTACAACCTCCATCGTCGTTGCTAGATCTTATTGTGACAAGAGAAGATGTCCAGTTGAAGGATACGTACTATAAATCTGGTTTAATATAAGAAATCAAAGGCTTTGTTTCATTTAGACTGAACTTTGCCACCCGACGATGATAATTGCTTTCACTGTTGTGAATTATGTTAGAAGGCAATGGGGAAGAAAGTCCTGAGACATCTGTGTTCTTCGTTGGGAGTTTCTAAGGTGGTGGCTTCAACGTCAAAAGCATGCTACCTGCAGATACTAAGGGACTCATTTTCCCATAAGAATGTATTAATATAAGCCGATTTTCACTCGAATATTTGCCCACTAAAATCGACCAACGAACTTTTGACGACAGGTGTAATGCAATACTTTTAACGTTGGTTTTACCAATTCCGTATCAGAAGGCCTGGGAAGTGGACGTTCGTTCTGTAGATTGGAATGACTCGGATGCGTACGCTCATCTTCATACACAAATGTTTCCGACTGTTTCCAAAAATCAAGAGAATTGGAGTAATATCCCAATCCCGACAGATTCACCGAAGCGGTGAAAATCGTGGATAAACAAGCCCTCATGATTAAGTGGTGGATAAAATTGCTTGCGAGGTACTGCTTTACACTTTGAAAGCGTACGAGGGAAATGGGGAAATTTCATACAATGGTGTGAGCGCAAACACATTACAACGCCCAACGCACAAATACCTCAAAAAGCTTTGTTTTTAGTATAGCCTTGACGAGAAACAGTTAACTTCAATCACAACTTAAAGAATGCCATTCCACCTTCGCTGACACTGCGTCATGTGGCAGACAGGATATCGAACAAAATAAATACCTATCAGATCTGCTGTGAAATTTAGAGTTCACACATCCAAAGGCTTTTGTTGTTTTAAAGTAGAATCTATCATAGAAGCTAATCTGGCTAATGAAGATACCCTTGGTACCGCTCTTGAAGTTTTCTTTTTTTGGTTCACCTTTCTTTCAAGACCCGTTCCTTACTTGCACTAGCGACTACACTCAAAACGAGGGAAATACATGTTCCGTCGGTTGATCCAAAATACTTATAGTTCTGACAAGATGTGCTAGTATCACTCATGACGAGTCCTGTTTGCATTGCCATGAACAAGATAGGCTTATGCAATTGGCGAAGTGGACTTCATTGTGAAACTCAATTCACCTCTGGATACTTCATCTCAAGGTCGCGTACAGGACCTAGTCCGAGCTCAGAAGTTGCACTTCAAAAGAAACGAGCCAATGTGCCTCGGGAGATCCAACCTCCATTTATTCCTCAAAAGAGGAAAATAACAATGTATCAGTACATGTACTTTAAGCGCTCCGCATACCGAGGAATTATCCCATATGCAATCAATTGGCAACTCATTACTGCATTGCGTTTGAGCAAAACTGTTCCCTAACTAATATCTTCCATACCATGGTAAGGAAATCAAAGTCCACTTTCTTCAGCTTTAATCTCAGAGATCTTTCATTATCTCGACCTGGTAGGACCAATAGCCATGGCGAAACATGTTACCTTCCCTGATCGTTCGACAGCTCCATAACGACTCGACTTTACGACATCTGCTGTATTTGTTAGAGGGAAAATTGGTCCTTTCAATACTGCTCCTGACATTTGGAGTCTATTTTGCATTCGAGTTATCCATAAGCTGCCTCACATACCCTAGGTGACCAGAGATAGCCTCATCAGGGTACGCAGACATGACTCCTACCATCTCTTGCATGTTCTCATAGTATTATGATGTGGTGCCATATTCGAAAAAGAAACCAAATTTTGTTTGTAGTCAAATATATTTCTTACGTAACCGATCATAATACATATTCACCCTTTCAGACTCTTCGCCATGACATTCATATAGTAAACATGTTCTCCTTCTGCCTTAGTAGTAAGTGAACTATTAACGAGATTTATTTCCAATCCATGTATGAGTAAGACATCATCCTAACTGCCACCTAGGAGGGCAGATAACCTTAAACGTATTAGCTGCAACTTTTATCTTGGGAGGGCTGTGTTTGCGAGGTAGTCTCAAATATGCTAATGTATTATATTTGGGTAAGTATTACTGAAGAAATATATTTTATGGAAACAAAATATTGGTATCTTGTTCTTCGCCGTGATCGAGCGTCTCGCAGAGTAGTATATTTATTCTCCATGTGTGTTTTCATTTCATATTATCCGGCTACAATAAATTCCAAAGGTATGTAAACATCGTTAATTCGAATAACCAATGTTCAATATAGTCGATCAATACACGTTTCTTTGTATGCAGGAATATGGATTTATGTATATGAATGCTTCTAGTCATGTATGCATGTATACATGCTTGGGTGATTGAATGGATATATGCATTTATTAATTAATTTATTTATTCATTCTCAGGATACGGTGAAGCAGATGTGCTGGCCATCTACATACAGACTTAAATGTGGGGTGTGGGATGCAGTCAAGTCATAATAAACATCAGTATCATGACACAAGTCATATCTTACGCTCTTGTCTTTAAAAAGGAACATATTTTGTAATGTTTTACCTGGCTTTCATTTGCTCTGTTTGATTGGAAATGTTGAAAAAGTTTAGAATTAAGCTTGTGCACAATCTAAAAATGTTTAAAATCACATTTAAAGACAGCCAAACTTTGACGTACTACGGTTTCCTTTAAATGTAGAACTTGACTACGTTAAGATGTTAAGCAATATATGGCATACACTTCCTGAAAGCTATGTTCATAATTTCATTTTAATTGATGTGATAATGAAATAATATTGTCGCCGATAAGATCAACTAGCTTTAAGACATACTATTGTAATATTTTTGAAGAAATACAGTTTTTATATGTAGGTTTAGAGCAGTGGAGAATACGAATGTTGTGTAATGGGATTGTGGTGGTCATCTCAAGTCTTACTGATTATTTCACGTTATTTTCTAGTAACGATAACTGTATTGAATGTATACACATTCCTCCTCCAGTATTAACATAAACTATATGCAATTTTAATTTGTGGCAAATATATGATTGGAAATTAATGTGTCAACTAGATCATTAATAATCCAGCGTTTGTATGTTGGCTTTGAGATGCCCTTTTCATCTTCTCATATCAACTTACTTTAAGAAAATTATAAATAGTTTGGAAGGGTCTAAATAAATTGTATATTTTGTACTGTCTTCTATTTTTTTTCTTTCTTCGTCTTCTTGATCCAGCTAATCGCATCGGTACAGGCAGATTTTCCACAAATCACCTTTTTCGCTAATCTTATATTTCCATGGAATCACTAGCTTCTATTGTAGCAGCTGCGGTTATATTATATGTTTACAAGGAGAGCAATACTTCTGAGTTTCCTGGATAGTTTTAAAATACTTAAAAGATATAAATAAAAACAAACTAATGATCTGTGTAGAAATCATGCAAGTGAGATTTTGACTTCAGCAATTAGGTTTATTCATTATACAACTGATAGCTTTTATACTGAATCAACATGACACCAACTCCTCATTTTTACATTCATGTTTGACAGGAAAGAGCTATTTTGAATATTTTCTTATAGCAAGGCGACAATAAGAATCAGTATGTGCCTTATGCATGAATAAATATCACGAGTACTATAACACATCAGCATACTTTTCATCACCCTAAACCATCTCGATTTTTAGATATTTACTTCTGTAGCAGACATATGTAAATACGGAAGCCAAAGTCGACTGTTCATTTGCAGCTCAAGTTACGCATTTGATCTCCAATGCTAGTCTAACTGTGACAGGCAATCGCCAAACAAGCCAACCCATTTTTCAAGCATAACCCAAAGCAAATCTTAACCAAACCACAGACTTAAGTTCTGTGCAAATTTATAAATACTAGGCCTATCATACTTAACCTCATGCATTCAACATTACACATTAATTGTGAAAATACGAAACTATTCAGTGAGACCTAGGTTCATGTGAGGAGCACAATATCATGTGAAAACGTATAAACGTAATACTTGCAAGTTATTATACTTCTTGAGAGTGGTAGGAGAAACGATGATTCTAGCTCAGTTATCCTAAATTCCCTCCAAACAAGTTCATCGTTAACACCCCATGATTACTATCTTATCGATTCAAAAACATATGGTACATCATCATCAATGTCATCATCTTTCGAAAATTGTCTCATGTGACAATATTTTTTCGACGACCGAACTTGTTTTGAAGGATTTTAGGATCTCTGATCCATATTCCTTTTTTTTCTTACTACTGACCCCAACAGATCCGATGGAACTCATTCTCATCTAGACCATGCGATGGATAATAATATGTATAATGATAGAACAGTCATTTTTACATTCCAGGGCGTCTGTTATCGATTGGATAAATGGGGAAAATCCAAAGATCTGGTTTCGTCAAAGGCACTGTTATTTTTTGAAGTTCACACAAAATTTCACACACTATCATCACAGTACTTTTTCTGGTAATTATTTTCATACTTGCTAACTCTTTTTAGTAGAATATCTGTCAATAATAAGGAACTCTCGTATTAAAACATTTTTATCATATTTTATTCCTCATTCCTTATCTGATCAAGTAATATTTTATAATTGATGCATGCTGTTTTGCAGGCATTATATTTTTTGTCGAGTCGAGGTTAAAGTTTTTTTAAAAGCTATTGTAAGAGAAACACCTGATATTATTAACTGATATTATTAACAAAAGCGGATTTAATGATGCTCCACTTGAAGTTATAAAGAGATGGTCATTATCAAAGGTAAATATGATATTACTCGCAGTATTTTGCTATAATATTTGTAGTACTGTTTGATGCACCAAAATATTTTATGATAATATCTGTACTAATGCATTAGTGCATCAACAGCCTGCTTTGGAATTTCCTCTGAAATATAATGGAAATTGACAATTTGTTTTTCATTATATAAAATATTTGCTATCAAATTTTTACTTGATAGTAAATGTTCTGGTACCAACAACGGAATCAAAAAAATTACGAAGCACATTATTGTTAAGGATCGCCTATAAACGTTCTGTACTTGTCATTAACATTTGACGAAATATCCTTATATCTTTTATATGTTAATATCCCATTTTTCTTTAACCAGCTGTAGGAATCAAACGTGTCCCTCACTTCAAGTTCATACAAATCTGTTTTATTTACCATATTACCGTATTCTCTCTGTTTCATCAATAAACCCTAGTACCAAGCTTATTTGATTTAACGTAAACATTTTGAGAACAAGAGATTTTCTGATAATTGCGTACGCGGTTATGAAATTTATTTGTATTACTTTTCAGAGTCTGTCTCGCTCAATTTTGAGAAGACTAATAACATAAGCCACTTTTAAAATTAATATTTCGTATGGCTGCGCGAGTATTTTGTCCACTTTGGTGCAATAATTTCGTAACGATAATTGTCTAGAGTGTTGGATTGATGGAAATGGAATGTCGTGTTCTTCACTAATGTCATAATAAGAATCAAAGTTTTATTCCAACTTTGTTCAAAGTCTATAAAAAACTTTCCTCGCTCAGTATCATTAAAATTATCAATTTCCTTTCAAAAGTTTTGATTATTTATAGAGAGTTATTAATAATAATCGGATCGAATTCGTTTTTTTACGTATCATTGGGAAAATTACGTTTGAGTACACTTTAATAATTAATTCCGTAGTCCCTGTCATACTAACGATTTCAACTAATGTTTCTTTTTATAGTGGTAGTACATACCAAGATGCTTAAATTTCTCGTTTTGAAAAACTATCATATACATGTTTGTTTCTTTTTATTCTTATTATTTTAGATTCCGCTAGTTTGTTGAGGCGATCATGATTGTCGCTTGCTCGTTTTTATTTCTGCGCTCTTCCACCATAAGCTTTTGCTTTTAATAGATTTAATAGTATTATGACATCAATATTTTCCTTAACTAGCTCAAACAATATTTTAGCAGAATTTCAACATCTTTTTATTCTTCTAAACAATCACCAGGATGACAGTATCTGCTTATAATGTCAAAGTTTTTTTATTGCTTTTATTAGCTGTGGTTCTCGCAAATGCATAACACTAACCATAATAATTTAGCTTTCTGATAATAGTCTTGCTGGATCGTTTATCGAAGCAATGTTCAGCCTTTTCACATTATTGATTTTATAGTTTGTGATTTAATGCCAACATCTGATGCAACAAAATATACGTTAGGTTTTACAAAATTATCATATTAATGTTACCAGACATGGGTCCACGAGATAGTTTTATCTACTAATAACATCTGTATCATCTTCTGGTGGTACATTTATCAGTAATCTAGTTATGTTTGAATCTTTGCTCATTACAAGGGTGCCTGACATCGTATCACCAGATTTATTACTCTGGTCATCATCTAAATACTTCAACTGTAAATAACTAACGGTTTGTGTACCATAAATGTTTACTGGTGGATATGCAGTCTCACACCCAATAGTTTTCCTATTTGACATATTAATGTGACCTGTAACAGTCCCACCAGTTTTGTCACGTTTATTTTCGTCGATATACTTCAACTATAAATAACTAACCGCTTTGGTTTGATTTAAGTTCGATGGATGATAAACTGTCTCCAATTTATCATTTTTGCCAGACATGTCAAAGTTATCGCTTAAAATTCCTCCTGCTACTGATAGGTTCTTATTATCGATCGTTTTCAGTTTTGAGCAGCTCACAGCTTGTGTGAGATAGATCTTTAGCGTAAGATAATCTACCTCTAATCCAAGTATCCGCTGATTAGACATGAACAAATTACCTGTCATAGCGTCACCACTTTCTTTCACTAACTCTGATGTGTCAGTTATTGTTGCTGATTCGTTGGATGATTTGAGCGCTGTTTTGAATTTTATAGCTCATTTTATATAAAATATATGACATACAATTATGTAATACCAATGGTAAAGTTGATGTTGAATTGTTATACCGAACGATTAATCAAGCATAAACACTACAATGAACTTCCAGATTGCCATTACCATATTTTATGTCGCACAGGTTCCGGCAAAACAAATTTATTATTTAATCTTCTGCTCAACGACAACTTCAACTACGATCGTGTGTATAATATAACAATTAACCCACAACATGATAAATACAAATTATTGAGCGAGTACAACGATGTAATTTGTAACAAACGTGGGGCAGACAAGAATGTGTTTATGATCAGGCAACCACAGGAATTAATATTAATCGATAAAATTGATTCGTCTGAACATAAGAAAATTGTATTTGATAATATTCCTTTAATCAACGAGGAAATGAAAAAGTTAAAATCTTATGTCTCATTTTTGAGTAACAAAAATGTAATTCGATCTACCTTGCGCAGAGGTACTATAACGTTGACAAATTTATCAGACGAAAAACTAGGTGTTTGATACTGTTTTCAGGGCTAGATAATGTTGGTGTAAGAAATATCGCAAGCGAGCAGTGCAGTGATATAACAAAAGATACTTTTATTGCGTTATATCATCAGGCAACCGAGGACAAATACAATTTCTTTTTATTTTTTATGCTAACGCGTGACCCAGCTAAAATGTTTAACTTCTGTATTGACACGCTTCTAAAGGCGAATTTTGTATCGTATGACAAATAAAAAATGGACTATCATCAAAAAATGAATTACTAAAGAAACTTGCCGCATCACAAGTTGCTTTTAAGAAAAAGGTGGAAGAAGCCCAGCAGAAAAACGTGCTGTAGATGAAACCACTAAATATTTATGCTAGTTACTGAAGCAATACTTGGCAAACAAGCACAGATATCTGCGTTATCTCTAGAAGAACTACAAAAAGTACAAGACAAAAGTTATTAGGTTTACTCGAAGAAAGATCAAAAAAATAAACTAAACAAATTGTGGAGGAACTTGTAAGAAAAATTGCTGATCCTGCGTACGACAGGCTGAATTTGACAGAGTTAATAAACAAACCTCTTATGTTTCAACAGGAAATGGCAAGAACAACGGCTGATCCAGCAGAGTTGAGGAGGTTAATAGGAAATTCAGCAAAACAAACTCTAGAATTAGCTCAGGAACAAACGAGAATAGCTGAAGCTATTGCAGAAGTGATACCTATTGAATTAAAGATAAATTTGTTTAGAAAAAAGGTTAGGATTGTTTACATGATGATGAATTTGACGAATGCATAAAAAATATTTAAAAAATGAAAATTTAAATGACAGTTAAAAATGGTGTGATGATTACGATGCACTTCACAAAATATCTGATATCTGCTACAATATGGCGTTCCATGGCGAATGTAAATTTAAATTTTAATAATAATTTTACATTTATTTCTGACGTCCGGAGTAATTCCTGTGTATCAGTCAAAATATCACAGGGAGCTTACAATGTAACCGACCTAAACAAGACGATAGAAGAGCTAATATCAAAATACAATTCCGCAGACAGTTTTGAGCTGATTCCCAATTATAATACAGTACATGCCAGATTTATAATAAAAATAATATGATAATTGATTTCCAATCAGCGACTAGTATATCATCCCTATTAGGCATGATACTGATGATAAAATTGAAATCGAATACGTTGAATACCTCGATGATAACTCAAACGAACCAAATAAGGCTTGTCAAAGAAGTTTTGATACCATGAACGAAGATGTGTTTTTATTACATCAAAAAGCTATGTTAGAACTTCGTAGCAGGATATTACTTGCGGCTGATGGTGATATAGCATCCAGCACAGAAATTGCACTTGTAAATAATGGCTGGAGTTTGTTCAAAAGTACACAATATGAACTAGCAAATTCAACCGTAGAGGACATTGACAATTGGCTACCAGTTGCAAGTACAATATTAAATATTGTTTCGTTTAGTAAGGATTATTCGAAATCGATCGCAACAAATGCGACGTGGGTCAAGGACACATGACTAGGACAAACTGTTGGAAGTGAGTTCGTACTGGTGTTGGCGTATAAAATAAATAACTTAATTGCAATTCCCGCTGGTTATGCAGCTGGTGATATTGGAGATGAGATAATATTAGCTGTTACAAACATACAACAGCAGCGTTATAACAAGGGATATGCCAAATAAAAAGCCGTTAAGCACAATATTTTGATTTTATCACGACCATCATAAAGTGTTTCAAGGGCTGAAACATACTTCAATGTTAGAGCCAGCAGACCACTATTTGTGATTACAAAATTGGTGCTGTGGATGCCATAGGTTGTTCCATCAATGGCTAGATTATCCGAACGTAACACAACGTTAGAGGCTTTTACAAATAGGATTTATTTTATCCAGAATAAAATATATCGAACAGCTGTTCCTAACGTAACCTATTACACCTGGCGTATCACAGCTACTCTCAGCGAATCACCAAGACATGTGTTCATCGTTTTTCAACAAACAGTGCAACTTGGTAGACAAATACAAAATAACTATATTTTTGATAACGCTGACGTCAGAAGAATATTTGTCAGAATAAACTCGAAACAATACCAAGAACGAGCATTCGAATGTAATTTTACTGCAGGTGCTGGTAAAAACGTTACGAGATTGTATATGTACAAGATGGAAGCGTTGAAAAAATATCAGGACACTGACAGTGTATCGCAAATTAATGTTGAACAATTTTGTACTTTTTAATTTATCTTTTTCATTGACGTATCAAAACACTCCGATCGATTGATTAATTCAGATGCACAATTAGAAATAGCTTGGACTCTTGGAAGAGTTCCAGCTGCTGTTTTTATTGTATTTGCACTTGTGTCTAGCGATCGATACTTAGCAATTGATTTCGTAAAAGGAAGGATGACAACCTTGATATAATGAGAAAGTAATACGTAACCAGAAATATATATATATATAACTACCGGTCAAGTTAAACATTATCATCAGCAGTTGTCAAACTTAATTCTGTTTACATTATGATAAAATCTCCGACGACTTTGTCTCCGGTAATTGACAAAAGTACTGCAGTAAAAGTAATGTCAACACAACATTAAACCAATAAATTTGATAGCGGAAAACCATTTGTACTCAAATGATTCATTGCACAAATAACGGCTATGTCCAACCGCGATGGTTTTCTTGGGCCAGCAATTTTTGTAATAGATAGTGCAACACCAAAACTTATGCCTGTGCTAGGCACACTTGGATTAGCGGCAGCTTCTGAAACTGTATAAGGGGCGACGAACAGGGCTGTAATTGGAGATGGTTTCAAACAAATCTATCGTTAGTTTTATGGAATTAAAAGATTGGCAGCTAAAAAACAAAATCATCGATAAAAAGAACAAAGAGTCCTCAAGCGATAAAACAAGGAGGAATTATTACATTTACTCCACTGTTGACTGGGTTAGCAGGCAGTCTGATACCAAATCTGTTAGGGATAGGACTGACCATGCCGGGCACCAGACGGCGTTGACACTGGTGCCAGCGCCTGCGTTAAGTAATGCTGATATGATTGAAAAATTGAATGACATTTCCGGATTTCGTGGAGCATATTCTAAAGATGAGTTAGAAAATGTACCAACAGGCGTTTCGTGTGTTGTAAATATATAACATTTTGACGATGGCTCAGGCTCTCACAGGGCTGCTGTCTATGATAATTATTATTTTGATTCGTTCTGACTTTCTCCTAGTCATTTAATGCAAAAATAAACTTTTTTAAATTTAAAAAAATCTAAATTAATTGTCTAATCATCTACAGCTGATTGGAATAGCTGCTTACAGTTATTATTGTATTATGTTTGTACGACAGATGTCCCCGAGACAAAGTTAGCGAATTGTATTTTTTTAGTTTCCTTTGCAATTTGATAGGCATCCAAGCAAGGTTAATGATTGTATAGCCATACAATTTTGTAAGACATTCTAGTATAAAAAATGTCATCATACTGTCTCAAATGTAAAACTAAAAATGAGAATAAGGTTGAGACAAGGGAAAAAGCAAAGATAATAGAACAATGATAAAAGTTTTTGTGCTGTTTGTATCAGAAAAAGTATGATTCTTGCTTCCGCGTATTTTATCGAGGCTGACAATCCAAAAACTGTGACAATATCTAGGAGAGAAAAAGTTATTTTTGTAGATGCTTAATCAGTCAGATTTCTCGTCTTTTGAAAACTTGTGACAAATCGGGATGGAAATCAGTGAAAAGAAGCGATGTTTTTTTTATTTTCCAATGTTAATTTCCCGTTAACTTGCTCGGCGTTTGACCCTCAGAAAACAACATTAAAAATTCGAAATATTGATTTTTTTCTGGTCTTCGTCCCATTTTTTGTACAATATTTCAGATATTTTGAGCAAATAATCAGTAAAAAGCCCTGTACAATCCAGTAAAAAAATAGATATTTCGAATTTCAAATAATTTTATGTTAACGTCCTCGGGATTTTGGCTCTCAAAACATGAGAAATCGCACCGACTTTCTCTTGCAAAATCGACTAAATTAGTGAAAAAAATTTTAATTAGTATTTTAAAAAATCAGGATTTGTGCAGATTTTCTCTTATTATTTCTGATTTTTTCTAATAATAATATTTTTGTCGGCAAAGTAAAACTAAAATGAAATGAAATGTAATCGTAATGGTGATGAAGCTCTTTGTATCGAACAAGATAAAATTGTCAGGTACTGTCAATCATGCAATCGTTGTGAGGGATGGCAGCGGAATTGACATCCACAAATGTATTGAAAAATTACCGAAACCTAAAGAGGGGTTTACAGTACCAAATTATAAATTTACAGGACCTTGGACAAAACTTACGATCAAGTTGATGCAATAGCGATGTGATATGATATCTGCTATGTGATATAGAACATACTGATAATGTTTATGCAGAGAGCTCGAAATCAGACTGTGATAAGGTAATGTTATATGAACTAAGGGAAATGAAACATATAAATATGAGAGAACGGTTTGATTGAAGATTCGTTCACGAAAATGATGGGACTTTAATATAAATTATATAAATTAGGTCTTGGAAGAGAATTGTACGATGATCTTGCAGCCGAGTTACACAAACATAAAAAGTAAAGTTTCCGAGACGTAGGGTTGTCTCAAATGCCACATATGATATATATGCAATAGATTTAGTAGATGTCTCAAATCTTGCTCAGTATAATGACAGTAAAAATACTCGTTTAACGTTATTGACGTTTTTAGTAAGTACGCGTTTTGTATACCCGTTTCGAACAAATCAGGGACATCAATGATTGATGCACTACTGCGTATAATAACAAACACTGAAAGAAAACCAAATAAAATTTGGAACAATCATGGAGCGTATTTTTTTTTTTTAAATATGAGCAAATTTTTTGGAGCAAAATAAAATCAAAAAGTTTATTACAGGAAATGAAGGAAACTGTTGTTGAAAGATTTAATCGTACAGTGAACGAGCTGATACATTAACATTTGATAGCTAAGAAGACAATCAAGTATATCGATGATCATTCACAGATCGTTGACAAATACAATGAAGCAAAGAACAGATCAATACAAATGTCACTAAACGACACAATTAAAAATCCAGCATTAGCGAATGAGAATATGCAATGCAGACATAAATTTAAGGTTGGTGATAAGGTTAGGATTTCTCTGACAAAAAATGTAAAAGAAAAAGGACTTACTCCAAAGTGAACTGAGAAGTATAATTAGTTGATAAAGTACTTCTAACGATACCTGTAAAATTTGCGCTTAAAGATCAAACGAGTAATCAAAAAGCGCGGCAATAAAAATCAAGTCGAGTGACGCGGGTACAGCGACAAATTTAATAGTTTGATTCCAACTAAGAAAATTGTGAAATAATGTTCTTGTAGATGTTTTCATAATTGCATAAGACTAACTTACATTTTACAGATTTACACAATGATTTCAAATACCGCCTACGATCGTCAGAGATAGTAATTAGATTTAATATCTTGACAAATATGAAATCAAATTTTATATTTTTTTGTCGGTCTGGAATGTTGGTATTTAAAAAGTTTTATCATTTGCCAAAACGACTGATTTGTAAAATTAAATTTTAAAATTGTTTTAAAATCATTCGGCCTTTCATAATTTGTTTTATGAACTACACTTACAATCTCACTTTCCTCGTTGTTAAATAAAATTTCATCCTTGGTATAATCAGCCGCTACGACTATAGCATCCCTTGTTGTTAAATCCGCGGTGATATCGTCCGCGGTGATTAGGCTGAAGCAAATGTTAGCAAAAGTCGTGTCATCAAGTTCATATTATAATAAACTTTTATCTAATTTACAATGATAGAATGACTAACGAGGTAAAGTATTATCAAAATGTTTATATATTAAACTACGACGAATTAGCTGCGGCAGTGCGAAAAATTTGTTAGGGTATGATTCTTATTTTGTCGACGTTATTGTTATGCAAGGTTATTTTAATAAATTCTCCTAACAGCATCAGTAAAAATAAACGTAATGATATCGCAATAACGACTCTGAAATTTAATGAAAATGATATCATGGAGTTTGCTCACAACTGCTTAACTAAAGACAAGCTAGCAACTATATTTAATCGTTGTACTTAAAAATGATCATGTCAAAGGTCGACTGTAATGCAGCTGATATTGTTCTTCAATTTGCAACAACTTTAACTGTTCTAAGATTTACCTGTTAATGTCTTGCAGCTAAGTTAATTGATTTAAATTTTAGTTTCTCATCTGTTTCGAGATTTACTTCAATAACAGGTTTTGCAGGACATCCAAAATTAGATCCATCACCACCTCGTCCTCGTTGTGTTTTCGTTTCACATGACAAGATATAGATTTTCCAATCTATTGTCTGTACTTAAATTATTGATGTTATCTATCACTAAACCATCAGGTATTGATCCTCTGAACAAGTTGTAAACAAAACGATGGCTTGGGTAACTAATGTAATTAGCATTATTTCCTCCAATACAAATCTTACCACTAGCTGGTTGTCCGTATTGTATCACTGACCCTAACTTATGAGCTATCGGTAGGTTTGTCTGGTTATGTTTTGTAAGTTATCGATTAAACAACTAATTAAATATATAATATTACATTATTATGTATGATGCTGAGGTTACATTATACAGCCAAGAGGGGTCTTATAGGATCACCCAAACATATATCAACAGCTTTTGCAGGATTTGATAACAGCTATAAATTTGGCAAGCAAATCGTTTTAGTAAATTTCCCAGCAACAAATCTTTACCATTTGATAGAAATAACTGTAAAACGCGAACTCGAAAAGGATATGGGTTTGGTAATACTAGAATATCATGTTATATTTCTAAAACTACTTCTGACAGAAGATGCAATTGAGGAGGTATTTGCAGACCCTTACATTAATGCAAAATCAAGACGCATTTTGTTTGGAACTGATATTTTGTCGCTGGCTGATGAAATACACCAGGAAATACAAACAAAACAATAGAAGAGTTTACTGAGCTAGGTTCTGGGTGGAAGTTTAAGACTATTAGTGAAATCTTATTTCATATAGCGATGTATAGCGTATTACGTGGGAGTTTGTATACTGGCTTGCCACAAAAATTAAAAATAAAAAATGTTCTATAAAATTAAAAAATTTGGATTGAAAACGTTTCCAATGAGCCATTCTTTCCCCGCTGTTTTCAGTAAAAAAAAGTGCTGATCGAGTTGACAAGTTAAAATGACAACCAAAGCAGATAGGTATCACAGGATAAATACTCGATGAGAATTCAAATGATTCAATCTCGGCAAATCCGGTAAGATCGTAGCTAGGAACTTAATCGTTTATCGCAACTCCTGTCATTTTGTGTGTTGGATGACCGAATCGTTTAAAAACTTTGATTACAATGTGCCGAGTTCTAGAATTACGGCAGGGTAGGAAGCAACGTTGTCAACCGAGATCATGTCGACGGATTTATATTTTGTGTTCAAGATACCATCATGTCCAAGCTCGACACAAGACCGTTATATATCTCCATGAAATTCTTTTGGTGTTGGACACCATGCATTATTATGTCGTTCTATATGATCCACAACAGACTTCGCACTAAAACAGTTATTGAGTAATTGTTCACAAACGTCGTCTTATTTTGCCTCAATCTCTTTCATCGCACACTGTAGAGATTCTTTCAGGTAAAATGTGCCAGACGGTAGCACAAATTGATCATGTGTTGGTTCATAAAACTGCAACATATAAATCTGTAGCAGATTTATCAGCCACAAATAAATCCGTAGCATATAAATCTGGGTCGTCTCGTTTCTATTTGATTTTACCACGATAGGAAACTTCAACGATCTTGTCTAATATAGATACGTCATTTATTTTAGCTCTGTCGATGAAACAGTTTTCCCATTTTGTTAGTTTTAATTCTCGATTCTGTAAGTCCGTTTCCACGTCTCGAGTTAACAAAATGTTTTCTGACACGCAAAGCCATCAATTTAACGTGATTGTTTTCATCGGCGCAAAAGATTAATGTCAGGATCGTTTAAACGGTATTGTGCATAAACCACCGCGGGCACTGAATACGCGGTGGTTTAATATGGTTTTCTATTCTGATAAAAGTACCTGGTTTGGAGTTTTAACCTGTTGTGACGACATTGTTGACAGGGTCGAGTTTATCACGGATAATCCAAGTTGATTAACCTTCGCTGACATTTTTGACAATGGATTTTATTTCGAAATATGTACTTGCTGTAATTCACAAGATTATTAATAATCGTTGATGTTTGTTTTTCGTTCAACGAAAATACCGTCGCTGTCTATCCGGAATGTTGAAAAAAGATCAGACGCATGATCTTGAGAAAACTTGTTATCGGCCATTTTGATAAATTTGTGTAATTGCTTCTCAAGATGTGGTCATTTTATTCTCTTGTTAATTTGTCAAAGTTAGATCTAGTTGTGTGCTGTGCCACACTCGTTCAAAAAACTTGTCTCTGCGTTTCTCTTGTTCGATATTTGATAATCTCTCAATTTCACTCGCGCTTAAAAATTCATTTATTTCTTTTCGTAAAATTTTTGTACGATTTTTGACCTTGGGAAAGCTGGTTTTACACCAGATAGACTAAAATAATGTTGCATAAACTGCTTGGTAACAGTGGAATTAGTTATTGCTGGATTAGTAGGAAAATTAATGTCTCTAATTGAATGCTGCGCATCGAAAAAAGACGAAATATCGTTGGATAGGTAATTGTTAACAAATGCGATACATCGAAAAAAAAAAAGACGAAATATCGTTAGATAGGTAATTGTTAACAAATGCGACGCATCGAAGAAAGACGAAATATCGCTGGATAGGTAATTGTAAACTCACAAAATTTAACCCAGGTGCACTTACGTGCCGTCCCCCCTCCGAACAAAAAATATGGGTGTTCATTTTGTAGCACCAGGACTTACGTTATGTGTATGTGCTTGACTACAAACTTGACAAATTTGACAAATTCAGTATGGACAACCCTCTAAGTCTCTAACATTTCGTTTCACACTTAGCAATTCGCCAGGGGTGTGTTCGCTCAACAAAATAAAAAACCATAACAATTACAAAAGATTCAAAAAATATTCAACCTCAGTTAAACTGGCAGTCATTCTATTTTTGCTAGCCTCATATCAGCATTACGGCATTTTCACAATGGGGCCTTGAATGCGGGGGGATCCCCTTTTATGTACTGTAACCCGACTTACATACAAACCTCGGATTGGCCTATGGATTGTATAATGAGTCAACACCACTTGATTTAAACAACATGTTTTTATCCCTCTTTACCTTGATGAAGCCCCCACCACCGAAACTAAAATCGGCCACGTACATTTTTTGGGTCGGACAGTAATACAGACCTCGGATTGGCAGTTGGATAGTTTAATGAATCAACGTCACGTAGCGAAAACAAAACTTTTTAGCATCAATTTCGCAAAACGGGAACTTGATGGCCCCCCCCCCCAAAAAAAAAAACGGTCGCCACATTTTTAGTATGTTCTTCTCCTCCTGCTGATATATTGAATGAATCGGTACACTAATATTGTTCACTCTATGTATCTACTTGTACTACTTCAATCCATACACAAAACGTCCTGCATGGTTTGTGCTGAGTCTGCAAATATAATGAGCTTCCTCTGGCGGGATGCGTAAAGGCCATCAGGGTATAGCAGAGATCTTCGATAGCGTCATGCAAATGCGCTATGTTCATCACGTGATACAGAAACGTAAAAGTGTAGGACAAAGAATGGCAGCATCAGAGATGATATATTCGAAATGGAATTTTGGCACACAAAATGGAATTATGTATGTGAAAGACAGTATCGGTTTGCGGAACGAAATAAAAAATAATGTCTTCATTATAGTTGGAACTATTTCTTATGCTCTTAATTAATGTATCTACTGTAAGCTGAATAATCGAACTAATTACAGGCATAATTCCATTTTGTATGCCGAAAATCAATTTTCGCATCACAAATTTACATTTTTAAAAACTAGAAACCTTTCAGTAAAATTTTTAGATTTGATGTAAATAACGAAAATAGGTTCTTATATTTAAAAGTTTTCTATTCTATAAGTAAATGAAGAGAGGAATTATGGAAATAATTCGCGTACGAGTAAGTTCAGTTTGGCACTAAAGGTCTTTACAATCTATATATAATGGGAGAAAAGGTGACAATATTTTAAATATTTCTGATTAAAATAATATGATAAAATTACTATAGCGGTCGCACATTTCATTCATCAATTCATAATCTCTAGCCTGATTATCACCAGGGGATGCCAAATACTGTAAACTGGCTAGAGTTTCGAATCAAACGGCTGTGTCTTTAATACTTACGTCGCCATATTTGCATAGGCGGGTTTACATTTTAATGCATCTGATGTGGTATAGCTGACTGTCTTTGATAATTGCAATAATCATGAATATTCTGGAGTTACAACTTTTTTAACATATGTATAGAACAGTTTATCCTTTATGTTTATTCTTTTTTGTCTAAGAACTACTAAAACTAGACAATGCAAATTTTCGTCGTAGACGACGCAGTTCCTTGTTTACATTGAGAGTTACCGTTTCGTTTGAAACACAATTACGTTCACATTGTTTGTTATGAATAAAGTTATGAATACAGCGGTGACAGTCATTTTAGAAATTATAAATTGATTATTGAAATAACCGAATTTTGTCATTTTAAATCTCTTTGGTGCTTTCCATCTTACAATTGTTAAGGACATGCAAACAAATCAGAGAGTGCCAATACTTTAATTCAAGCAAATTAGGTTTAATAATGTTGAATTAAAGGGTTATTTCAATGACTTATCGTAAAAAAAAAACAATGAGATATTAAAATAATACTTTGCAACGCAGAATCAAATCTAGCACTGGAAAATAATCCAGAATAGCTATCACTGTTCACGAACCAACGTTATCAGCTGTGATATAAATAAATTCGATCGACTACACTGTTTTTATTGATTAGATTCGTGTTACGATGGCCCGAAGTTCCGCCAGTTTATCTAGATCAACAGAACAAAAACGATCTGATTATGTTACAGATAAAAATATTTTTAGAACTTCCGCATTATCCAGAATATTACCAATGCAAGTTGGATACTAGTATATCTACTTTTATTTTGCCTGATGCTGAAATATTTCCTATATTATTACCAAGAATTTAGTGATGATGACAAGCTGATTTTCGACGACCGCCAATTGATAATATATTACAACTATATTAAACTGAACACAAACGTGTGCTCGGAGATCTACAAAATTTAGTTTTCAGTCTTACACAATATTACAATATAAATCAGGTTACATCAGATCTTACGTATTTCAATAAAATTATCGTTGAAGTAATAATTGCCGATGATGATGAAATACTCCCTTGGGGAAGACATACGACAACATTTAAAAAACTGTTTTTTGACCACTATAAAATAACTGAAGCAGAATCATCAAAATTCGTATCACCATGATTTAAAGCAGACGAGCTAAAAAAATCAGTCAACGAAATCATCAATGCAAATTTTCCATAAATACTTGAATCATGAAGAAAAATATATCCCCTCATACGACTATCTTCAAACACAACAATAACCCTTACGGCGGAGGTCGTCATATTTCACCAGGTATTGTATATATTACACCGCAAATCGCAGTCAACTTGTACGTGATGCAATTAATGGAAGCTATCAAGTAGAACTTGAAAAATCAAATCAAGCCTGGCAGGGATTCATTTACTCCGTAAGTGCCACCTCCCGACATTTAATTGGATCAGAACCAATAATCCTGTTTATCTGCGATGTCATAATCAGCTATTATCAATGATACATTGAAACTTACTGACCAAACCGGACATTTGATATGTGAAGAGAATCATTGAATATTAATCTGTATGTGCGTTCGTAGAACGTCATGATAGATCTTCATCAAAAAGACCAAGATCAGCATTTTGTAAAACAAGCACAAACAATTATGTCAAATAATTATACATATTGTATTTATATGTGGTACAGCAAAGAGCATCTTGAAAGTGTCGTCGACACTGTCCATATTTGACAAAGTCAAGACAGAAAAATACAATTTTTGATGAACGCAGGAACAGTTAAATGAACTGCAACGAGAACATATTACAGTTGTATATGATAAAGATCAAATTCTGAATTATGCACATTCTTGCACTGAATTTTATTTTGAATAAATAATTTTTTTTTATTATTAACAAAATAAAAAATAAAAATCTGATTCAGAAGAAAAATAAATAGTATTTACTATTGTCAAAAGTGAAATATTCCTACCTTAACTATATCAAGGAAGAAAATCTGATCTGCCTTTTTTCTTTTTGGCGATATTCTTTCTGAATGTCCTTGTGTGGTGTATACCCTTCAATGAGGCTGAGAACTCATCTCCGCTGCTGTTTATTTTTTATGGCTCCGGTTACAATTTCATGCACTGTTCAACTCATCTTCAGGGAGAAGGGAAAACAGCAATCACCAAGTTGATTGACGTTGTGGGAAGGTGTCCATGAATTATAATTGGGCTGGAGCCTCCACTATTAAGGAAAAGCTGCGACGTTTTCGCCACCATCGACATTCGTTGTCACGGGTTTGGAAAGTCAGACCTCGAGTATGAGAATCCGCTCGCTTTGCTCAAAGATATATTTTAGAATAAAGTTTATTGCAGCAGTAGATACTACGGAGACAGTCGACACCTAGATTATCCGTAACAAACATGACCTTGTTCGATTACATCACGCAGGAAATATTGTCACGTTAAAAAATATTCTAAACCAGGAATATTGACTGGTTTCAAAATGAGTATATGTAAAAGCGTATCTTGTGACTGCAGTTATTTATGTGATATATCCACCTAATGATAAACCTTACACAATTTGTCAAGGCTAAATTGTGTAGCTGAACGTATTACAGAACATTTCACAAACGGGATACGTGGAAACGGTTTGAAGGATTTTTTACATAAGATAGTGGGCAGAAACAGTTACAGATACCTGAGCGTCTGTCAGCGACGTTGCTAAATTGGAAAAGAAATTAAAATTTCCCATTACGGTAAAGACACTAACCAAAGAGATTTTGTATAAATAGAAATATGAATCAATAGATGCTCCGATAACAATTTTAATCATAATGCACATGCATGGACATCGTTTCCACGAATGTAGAACTATTAAATTTTATAATGATTATATGTTTGATTTAATCAGAAATATCTGTAAGAGTGACTCTGTGTCAATGTGGTTATTTCAAAATTCAGAATCTGAACTATGATCTGCTTGCACGGTCTAATGGAGATATTATTATAGTACAGAAACTCTCCACGAGGAAATAAAAATCTTGTGTCGAAATATACCGACGATGCTGAACAATTATTCAGTAATTGTTTTACCATTCCGTCAGTTGCTGCTCAGTTTACTCATAAGAAAAAATCATGGTCGCATACAAGATCAGACTTTCTTGTTGATGTCCAACGTAGTTGTATCCAATATGGACTCGGCAGGCTGTGGAATACTAAATACGATTATAAAGATGTTATCTCGGTTGATACGGAAGAATTTTATCCTGGAAGTTTTCTTGGATACGGAGTGTTGTGCATATTTTAAGAGATTTGGACAATCAACACACGAGGTGACCAGAGTTGCGATAAAAGGACCCTTGCAGATTTTGTCCTGACTGTATTCGCCGGTATAGAGTCATTGGAGTTTGCAACCGTAAAGCCTTCATCCAATTGTTTATGCGTGGTTTGGAAGACATTTTTTCAGAAAAATGTTCGGCTCCAATAGTTTTATTACGATAATGCTTGATGTAAAATTATGATATCTTTGAAAGTAAATGAAGCAATTATATCATATGGTCCGCTTAAACTAGTTTGATTGCCACAACAAAAGAAATATTATGATGACAAAAATCCTGATATGACAGATTATGCGAATAAAGTTGCAAAAGGTATTGAAAGGAAAGTAAGTGGTATATTTACGCAAGGAGGATGATATGATAATAAATGACATTGTACAAGATTAATTATGGATGATGCTGAACTCGATTTTATAATTGCTGATGCAACTGAGAGGAACATATTTATAAGACGAAGTAATGCTTATTTATGAGACGGAACTAAATTAGGTACAATTAGGTACTCATCACAGTTTACACATGTAAGATCGTAGTTATCATGTGTTTGGATAAATTTATTATCGATAACAAACAGATTTCCTGATACCACGGTTAAAGTTGCTACATATCCATTTTCCATTAATAAAAGATATATGCGAATTTATTAAAACAATTACATATATGTAATAATGCATAATGGTGGGAATGTAGAATAAAATGAGAAAATATACTTAGTTATTCTGCATTTGCCAATGTTGAAAGTTAAGAGGATATATTCCAAGAATAATCAAATATCATAATTATCATCAGTACCATTGGTATATCATCCTGTGGCCAGACAAAGGTTGTTTATCTTAATGGGTGTGGTGGTTCTGGTTAAACAACGAGTGCGATTAAATTATTTCGAAATTTTGATTGTTTTGACTCCTACACAAAGACTCGGCAGAGAAAGGATCGAACGTGGAGTAAAATCACAAACTTATCATGGTTTCTTATATGGTGCGAAGACGCATGGACTCATAAGCGAATGGGTGAACAATACATTCCTAAAATTATTATCGGGGATGAGATATGCACGTTGTCGCTAGATGTATTAAAACTATTTATTGATTGGTTGCTGACGAAAAATACTGCTGTATTAATATGTAGTCATGGTCAACAGCCACCTTTTGTTGGACCGTCTCCGCATGAATGGCTGAAATATTTCATAGATTATTATGAGGAGATAACTGCTCATAATATAGCAAATGATGAACCACTGAAATATTTTAAAAAATAATCAGACTGCAGTCAGATAAGATTTAGTGTAAAATAATGTGTGAAATAATTCCGGAAAAATAAATGATTTTTGGAATTATGAAGGCCTGCTGATTTGATAGTTGCAAGTAGAAAAATACTTTGCTATACACTTCAACAACAACCATTTCTATTACATAAGAAAAAGTTTTCAAATCTACCTGTACTATTGTGTTATCGAACAGCAAATACGCAACGACAGAATATTGAAGTTGAGAATCCAGGGCTCTTGACAGAATCAAAAACTTGTACTAAATGATATTGTTTTGGTGCCTGTTGGTATTGTTGAGAGCGCATTAATGATGAGCAAAACTCCATTGACTCTAGGATATGCTATAAGGATTTATTCGTCACAAGGATTAAGTATTTCTGATACAAATATTTGGAATCTTAATGATCGTACTGAATGGTTAAATTTAGTTTATCTGGCAGTGTCTTGAATCAGAAGAATATCTTAGCTACGAATAGTTATCATAGACTTAACATAAAACAATAATAAAACTGCTAGAGGCACTGATGATGTAGTAAGAAACAAAATAGCTAGTTATAAGCAGTGTGACAAAAACGCGATTTTGATCCCGATGCTGACATTATTATGACATTGACACAACGACAGAATAATCATTGTGCGACCTGTAACACAGTCATGCTGTGGCATTAAATCGAATAATAATCTAAGACAGTATATCGTAGATAGAATTAATAGTAGTCTTATCACACACGCGAAAATGTGATGCTGACCTGCCATGAATGTAATCGACGCCAAGGAGCCAGTCTACAAAAGTGAACGTGGTGGTAATTGTGTATCTTCAGAGATTACTTGTAATTGTTCGCGTACAAATCCATGTCGAGGAGCAGTTGAATATAGTCTGCAGATTGCAGATCTACCCGTGGATCTTACCACACTAAAAATTTTAGGTGTGATCACACTCCAAATAGGATCAGTTGCTCGTTTCTAACACATTCAAGTTCACCAGGTTCATACAAATATGTTGCAGTCACATTACCTAGTACTAGTTGTTTTGAGAAAGAGTTACGTCGTTGTGGTGGTATATTTTTGTTTGGTGATCGCATTGGTAGGCTTCATACAGTCACACGAGTAATGCATTATTTAGTGTAGCTATCACACATGGTAATCTTGCAACCCGTTCACAAGATCTCTTATCCCCGGACTTAAGATCAATGGATATTTCCTTTGCATATTGATATCGAAACAATCACTCAGCAAGTGTTCGTTAACTCGTTCAACGAGTGCCTTATAACGATGAAATGCGGTATGTTCTCGTGTGATTCTAACATTGTTTTTTCATCAGAAATGATACTGCACCAAAAAATTCCTTGCCAGGATCATTCTGTAGTAGTAGTGGCCATCGTAGACCGCCAAGTTGATAAATTCTTTCGAAAGCAGATGCAGCTTTATTTCCTGTTTTAGTTAATAACGATTGTACTTCTTTATATCTACTTTCAACGTCAACGACAGTNNNNGCGTATTTGTATGTACGTGATTGACGTCTACCAGTTTTAATAAAATCATGTGGTAAAAACAAAATATCTGCATGATGAACTTCATTGGGAGTGCTGACATCAAAATGT
>QKMX01287875.1:0-10483 GCA_003401595.1 Venustaconcha ellipsiformis | reverse complement strand
GATATTTACCTACCTATTACACAGAATGTTGCACCTTGATGAGTGCAGAATCCATTGACCACCGTCATAAAAGTCATGATGGACATTACCATCAATAGAAGTGCACACAGTCTGGTCATGGTTCCCACAGCTGTACCACAGTATAATTCAAATGGCAGGTATAGTTGGGTTTTTGTGAAATCTGTTTGAGCTTATATGGGTAACTCCGTGTAACTACCACCTGTCACCTTCTATAGGTATCTTTTTTTTTTGCACATAACTGTCTGCATTTAGCGATATATCGTATTCGTCTCTGTTGGTTGAATCGGATATACAAGTGCTCCGGTTAATACTTTTCTGACAAGTTTAATGTCGCTATTTTTACCTGCCCCATATATCAGTGTTCACATATCCAGATATCGCAAACAAGATACTTAATCTCCATGTGTGATACTTTTCGAAATGGTAGCAAGGATAGGACAGTATGAAGCTTATTGAAATAAATACGAGTGGGTCACTTGGCACTTGGGGATGATGGAAACTGAAATAGATGGGACAATAAAGAGTTTATGGATATTTAATATGAACGGGTCAGTCACTTTCTGTCCCTACATAATGTTAATTTGGACAAGAAAAGTTGAGTCGTATTCGAAGCTATCATAGATGGGTCAGTACGGGTTTGTGAGAATTTAAAATGGATTAAGCTTTATTTGGCCACGTAAATGTCCACGAGGCTTATAAAATAAATAATGACGAAATTATAATTCTGGGGCGTATGGGAATATAGCATGTATCCTACTAATATATGACAATTCAACACGGATTAGACATGCTTATGTCTGAGAAGAATTTAATATAGACCGGTTACTATAAGACTTATGACACGTCAGCATGGACGGGTCACTGCGGGATGTATGAGGTCTTAATACGGATAGTTCATCACAGAGCTGGTGAGAAATAAACATTGATGGGAACTCCATAGGCCACAAAGATGCTAATGCAAATATTTAGCACTGACAGATCAAGGAAAACTGAACAAGGATTGGACACTACAGAGCCCAATAGAAACAGAACATGTTTCAGACACATTTAAGCCAAAGATAAGTTTTACATGAATAGGTCTCGAGGTGGAGAATAAATGGAGGTCATTGGGATATTAGTACAAATGGAAATGACATTAAACGGTCTATATGGGGCAAATGGAATCAGCATGAATATCCAAATAACCCAGACAGACAGACACATGTCCTTTAAGATAAAATCAGAATATATTAACGGAAAAACATTTAAGGATAGACAAACAAGTACTATCAATCACTGCTTCTTATAATACAAGAATCTTGTTAGAGATGAATTCTGTACAAGTTGCGACAGAAAAACCAAAATAATTATGTTTATATCTTTAGAAGGTATGTTTCGATTGTTGAAAAAACCCTGAAATTATGACTCGTTTTTATGAATTGTCTTCTATGTATGGAACGTAGATAAACCTGCATACATGTAAAAGGACAAACATAAAAATCAGGAAATTTTATGGTATAAATACATTAGATAAATATGCATATCCGGCATATGCATTGTTAGGGATTATATGTTAATAACATTATGTATTTCCCAAATATATATTTCTAGATGGGTGAACAGATAGATTTTTTTAACATTATACATTGCTTTCAATATCTGGATATGTGAACACTGATACATAGCGTAGATGTAAATATTTACAAATATTTACAATTAAACTGTGAAAAAAATATTAATAAAAACATTTGGATATTTGCCAGATTCAATTTAGAAATAGAAACAATTCAGAATAAGATTTCTCACTAAATAGTGAGAGTTTTGTGCCAAACGTAAAGCAGATTTGATTAAATAGGTCTAAGCAGAGCTAACCAAAAAAGAAAAAACACATCAATAACTGCCATTTGAATTTTTTATGTTGCACAGCTGTTGTAACCATCAAAAGATTGTGTGCATTTATATTGTGTATGAGGCTAATAATGACTTTACTGACAGTGGCCTATGGATCTTGTACTGGTATCTCCTCTACACGTTGTACCTTAATAGATATGTAAATCGCCGTCATTCTTTTGTCCCTTAACTCACCATTATCGGTCACTGAAACTGGCTTATTTATTCACGTATAATCATATTTCACCAATTTACAAAAAAAGAGTAACATAGTCTGGCACGACCTATATACTCATCATTACGACATCTGGAAACAAGATAAGAAAACATAGACGCCTCTTCTATTCAGCTTGTTACATTCAGTTTCATGGGACTGACAACCGATCGCGATAGGTAAGTTCTTAAGATTTATATAATCTACACACTCCTCATCATGATTATCATTTAGCCAAACTTTAATTCAACAGGCTCCATCGAACAAAGCACTTACCCATCTATTCTTCATTTGTACTGACAGATTCGCAGGCTGCATTCATTTAACATAATATTTGAACACAATCTCAACACTAATGACATTATTTGGGAAGACATTGTTTTTAATCATCTATCATCAAAAAAGTTCTTCAAACACTACTTGCTACTTTATGCACTTATTAAATTCTCATTTTCCACAGTCACGCTGAAGGATATTACATTTATAATCCAAACAACAATATCTATCAACTTTGAAATTTCCTCGGTAGAAATGGTGATGTCAAACTATTGTTTTACATTCTTAATGTTTGTATTCTACTTGTATAATTTATCTTAGACATTCAGTACATTTCACTTTGAAAAAATCTGCAAATTAAGAATTGTACATTCTTTGATTGTTAAACAATTATATGCATAAATCGGTAAGAAATGCACTAAAATTACTAAGGGAAAGAATGGATGTGATACTACATTTACCAGTATTTAGTCTGCGGCACAATATGGCTTATTAGTGAACAAACACAGAGGATGTAACATCGGTAGGGCTTGAGACCAGATACATACATTGTCTGGGTTGGGGGCACTGGGGCTCCATATCCTCCAGTTGATCTTCCAATTGTTTCCTTGTTTCAAGTCTAGGTTGGGTGAAATTACTTTGTTATTCTCTAATTTCATTTTATAATGAACTTTCAATGTATTGAGCCTATCCAGCCATAACTAGATTGGATACTTCGTTGATTATATTTGTCAGAGGAAAAATAAATCGTATCGATTCAATTGATATTCTAGTGTAGGTAGAATTGAATAATACAACTACGGGGTTCTTTGTAGGGTAATCTATGACACGTTATTCCCGGAAAGATGGAGATGTATTCGTTTAAACTCCCATAACAGTTCAGCGAATACGATCTTATAACATATACATTATTTCTAGAAACATAATTATGATTGGTGGCATCAGAATCCGCCATGAAATGGTTTCTTATTGCTCTGCCCATGCAATATGCACGTAAATGTTTTGTTTTAAAAATACTAATAGAGAAATACTGGAAAACAATCTTTGGTTGGTTACACCCAGTTAAAAATGAGGTTTACAACCTTGTGATTTATGAAGAAATGTTCTTGTTTTGTTTAATCTCTTACAGAGTTGAAATAAGTAGTAAACTGTGATCATAACCATATGGAATACATGGTAGGATCAAAGATAAAGACCACCGTCTGCGACGAATGCGAATTTACTGAATTGGGAATGTTCTGCTACAATTTGACAAACGTGACAGAGGTTCAATCACATTTTTGTGGTGGTATTGCACGAATACTTTGCAACGAGACATCGATATTAATTTTATAACTGGGTCAGTCCTTTGACTGGAAATGGTATAATGGACAAATAGCTTATTGTTTAACAATCAAAAACGTATAAATAATGCTGTTTTGTTTTAGCTCAATATAAATTTTGCAGTTTCATACGATTTCATAGCGACCAAATCTATTTCTTTCTTTCTTAGTTCTTGATATTTTTTTGTATTTTTTACGTTGGTATATTGAAGTTGGCTTGCTTCGCGGATGTCTTCTTCTCAGATAAAGGAATGAATACGATAAGTAAGACCAAAGTGGAAACCTTGTATAATATTCTACTGAATGTTCAAACATAAACGTTTTATTAAAAAATATAGTTCGTTACATTATAATTGCCAAACATGAACAATAAATCGTTTACGTTGTAATTGTAGTCAAGAATGCATGCAGACGAAATTCGACTAAATTAAGCGAGGTGTTGTTTATGTCCATGTGACTGAAGGGATGTTTGTAATAGATACTCATGTATTTGTCGATCCGTCAGTTTGTCAGAGAAAATTTTATGCATTTATTCTTGATGACAGTAATGCACATTACTCAATTTTTATTTATACTTTATTTCAGACAGTGTATAGTCATTACCATTTATGAATAAGCAGCGCTACAGACTAGCGTTGCAGTATATAGTCAATATGGTTTAGCATCACAAATGTTTTATGAAGATTGCCTGTGTTTAGGGTTTAATTAACATTTAAACCGTCCAGCATTTAAATCGAATCTGGTAAGAGAAGGTGTGGCTAAGAGAATTATATCTTTATCTTCAAGTTCCAAACTAATGCGAATTCAATAAATACATGTGATGTGAACTGAATTATTTGTTAACGAAAGATTTTCATTTAATATACTTACATAATTGGGATCAAAGTCGCCGGCATTCATGTTCCAAGCGGACACACGATGGTACAATATGGATGTGATTACCACATAGAGAGAAAGTGATGAAGGCGATGAATAAATATAAATCAATGATGAATACACCTGAATGCAGAAGAAAAACAATGTCCCAAAGTGAATGCAGCCATAAGCAAACGTATCATTTTAACTCTGCAATACTAACGAAATAAAGAATACAGTATATTGGCACCTTGGGTTTCTTAATATTAAAATCTTTAGTTTCATTTTTCTTTCCTTTATTCCGTTTTTCATTCATTCATTTAATAACTGAATCGATGTTTGAATGCATATATATCGATTAATATATGTCCATTTAAGAAGAGCATACAATTGTTGCCAGAAATGCTGTCCTTTTCAAAATACCAAATGCCAATGAATGTGACCACGCGCATCAATGTGTTTTCACTATTGACAAATACCTCACTGACACGTATAAATAAGAATTGAGAGTCTAGTGTTTTTACAGATGTTAATTCAAGTTATCAAAGCACAATTTTCAGTACGATGTAGCATACCCTGCTTCAAAAAAGCCAACCCTTAAATTCGAAATGAAAATCCTATTTCTCAACTACACTGATGTGAAGCATACAGAGTAACAGCAACTTACAGACAGTCTATTTTGGACACTTAGTCCTCTTTTCTCTCGTATATTCTTCATGCAGATGGATTTCTTTCAAACTCAATGCCGACGAATGGGTCTCATCAAGTGATTCTGTAAAGATGTCTTGTGTGCTCATCATATATATATCGGCTGATTTAACTGAAAGAACCAACTTTTAGCTGTATGCAGTCGAAGTGTCTAAGCTATGTTAAATTCGCATAAAAGATGCAGTGACCTATTAACGTTAAATTTTTATAAAACATGCAGTGATCTATAAACGTTAAATTCTCATAAGTTCTTGAGTGACTCGCTTCCATGCTAATACTTACAAGCCTCACATTAGCCAATACATGTTAAACTATCCTTTAGCTCTGTACTGTCTAACTTGTTTTTAATTCTCACAAACCCGGTAGTGACAAATATATATTAAATTATGACAAGCATCTTAATGACCCATCCAAGTTAAATTCTCATCAGTACCGACGTGTCTTATCACTGTTCGATTTTATTTGGGTCCCATAGGTTTTCATCCAAACTAAGTCTCTTAAGCTTTGCATGAAATATCAAACACGGACACTAAAAATCACACTGCCGTTAAAGAGATTTTAATATACGGCCAACAATTGCCACAAATATAGTATTCGGATTATTTGGATATTTTCTAAGTCTAGTAAACAAGTTTGACTAAAACAAAGCATTTTCGCTGAATGATGATTTTTCCTCGATAAAGGCAACTTATCTCAGCATTCCGAGATAACACAATTTAAAAAAGACGAACATCTCTATTTATGTATAATTGCACAATTTGAAAAGGCACATTTAGTATTTGCCAGAATATATGGTAAATTGTGATATGATGGATGTCACTTTTGCTTGAGTATGGTTGCTCCATGGCGGGGAGGAGTGGGGATTTCTATTCTGCTAAGCTTAGACAATTAGGTCCCCAAAACGAACACATTGTATTAGTTTAAGTTAAAATGTTATTAAATCTGCTAAAAGTTACAAACGAATGAGTGTTAAACGGGTGAATATAAAGTTATTATTTTAAGGTGAGAAATAGAGTTATTGATTTTGTGATTATATCATAATCACAGATTGAGCAAATAATTGCATATTGAAAACAAATATTATCGAAGCAAATTTTTTATATCAAAATTGATTCTGCAGGGACTAATAGTATATCATGCTTAGTTCACTATACCTTTTCCACTCCATACAAATAAGGTAGTAAAGATTTAGTTTAGCTTCAATTTTCGCTTTTGGATTTGGAAGTGTTGAAACAGAGATAAATTAATATGGATACCACAAAAATTTTACAACGATTACTTTACCGACTACGAAAAGATGTCATTTAACAACAGCTTACCATAATTCCTTTTGATTTTGCTAGTTTCTATCTATAACTACTTTCCAGCATTTGTTGTACATCTGAGAACATGGGTGCCCAGCAGTATAAAGATGGAAAAAGAATAAAATTTAGTTAGTTATCAGAAATATTCTTACACTGGACCATTTCTTGTTTTAAATCCAAGCAGCCTTTGTTTTGTCAAGTTAGATTCATGTACAAAAAATAGAAAACTCTTGGAATATATTTATAGTTGCTTTCAGAGAATTTTGACATCCGTTGAGAACAATATATGCGTCATCGGCATACTTACCTATTTTATACCACTGACATCAAAGACGAATGCCCCTAAAGTTATAGCTAAACTCTGAACAGCGATAATAAACAAAAAAAGCGCAAGGGTATCTCCCAACATCCGCTTTCATGCCATCAGAAAACATTTCAAACCACTACAAACAAACTCAGCAAAGATGAAATATTGAAAATCATTTTTCCACAAATCTCAGGTAAACTAAGTCGAATGCTTTTTCGAAGTATATAACCAATAATAAACCATATATATTTTCATTCATAGTTTGACCAATGATATAAAATCAGAACCTAATATTTTCTCCAATGACTACCTTTTCTTAATCCTTTCTGAATAGCACTGATACTTGATGAAAGACGTTTATAATCTTAGTTACAATAGCTGCCGAAGTTAAAGTATAATCAACCTCTATGAGTGATATAAGTCACCAATTCTATTAAGAATATATTGTCTTTGCCTGGTTTGATAGACATTTGATGACTAATTATGCCTGACAATCAGAAAGCGTTCCTATATTATGATTAATTTATTGATTTGCATAGCAACCCCACCCCATAGTCCTCCAAAAGAATGCATAGACATCTGCCGTAAATCCATCTAAACCACGAGCATTTTATATGTTCCAGCTTTATAAAGACATTCTGTATTCATTAATAATTGTAAATCTGCCCCTCGCACAGTTCTCATTCGTCAAGAGTAAGTTTAATAATGCGATTTTAAAACAATTGTGAGTTTCTTGATTATTATTAACATCAAGCAGATAATGTCTACTTTTGTGTAATTCTAAATATAACTGCTCGGGGTTTTCTAAGATATCTTTTTTATCTGATATGCTTCTCCCATCATCTCAATTTATATCCTTTTGTGCCATATTGACATAATGTTTACAAGATTTATAATGTCATTCTGGTATTTTTTCAACCAACTCATACCATCGAGCTTTGAATGTTAATATAACACTTATTATTTTGTCCCTAAATCCTCTAGTTAGCCTTTCTTTTTTACGAAAAGTTTCTAGCGCTTTTCACATTATGTGATCCGACAATCTCGCGCGAGGTTTTAATAGTTCCTGTTTAAATTTCTTTATTTTGTTCAGAATTTCTTTTGTTTTTAAACATAATCATTTATAGCTACCTATCTCATTTTCATGTTTCAAAATGTTAAAGAACATTTGATCATCACAGGAAAGAAAAACATGAAAAGATCCTCTTAATTTCCCTTTACGTAAAATACATTTATCTGCCATACACCTTTTAACCAAATTAATATAATAATTATCGATCAACAGTTGAGAGTTAAATCTCCAATATACTTTTCTACTTAGACACTTTGAATAAACAACACTCAAAATAAAACGTGAATGATCAGTCCTTTACCCTTTTACATTAGTGCAACAGCTATGTTAATACAGATATTATCAGACACAAAAATTAAACAAACCTGCTATGTTTCATAGGAGATATTGCCTACATGTATACATATTTAATTCCTGATTGTAATTTATTCACGGATGGTTTATGGATTGCTTCTCAAGGCTATTGTTGATTGTCATGTGAAATATTATGTTTCCAAATATAGCTCTTGAACAGTATTCAGGTGCCCATAAATGTAATTGATGGGTTCTCAAACGCTAAAAAATTGTCTTGATAATTATAAACAATTGTGGTTAATATCTTTACGATAATATAATTTTACGAGGGTTATATTAATTTCATTATTAATAACATTTAACATAATAGATCTCGCTTGATTGTTTCATCCGTCTCTGCTGATTAAAACCCCAAACGTATTTCTGAAGAATATTGAGACCCAGCTTTTTCACTAGTATAGTAGCTAAATATGCATTTGTACCCCATTTCACAACCAATAATTTTTTATTGGTCTTTGTACTATGATTTGATTTCATGCTTACAATATTATTCTGTTTTACCCACTGGAAAATGTTCTTTTGTTCGAAAACTAAGCCTTGCAGGCATCTAACATTGATAAATAAAATTTTATGTTATTATTAAAATAGCAAGAATTGTACTTGTACATATTCTTTTATTGAAATACATTAAATATCACCTCGAATTTATAATATGAATGGCCATTCACACCCACACAAAATAGAAACATCCATCACACAAATACATGGTGTTGTTACATACTGTTAGATTTGACAGTTACATATTAATACAGTGGGCTGAATCAATTTAGCGCACCAATTGAATAGAAAATACAAGTATAAATTACTAGTGGACGAACGATAAAAAATGGGAAAAACTGAGGAATTAGTGTATGTATACTTCGATGTGGTTGGAAGAAGGAAATGCCATACGACGACAGTGGTGATTAATTTGAGGATGTGCGATGTTTAAAAAGACGATTACTTGATTAAAGAAATGTATACGTGAATTAAATTTGATTTTTGAATTGGTGAATAATTTGATTAAGGGACAATATGACTCAGTGAATGAAAACATAATGGATAGTTAGATTAATAAATTGAATAAATTGATTAAGGGACAATATGACTCAGTGAATGTAAACATAATGGATAGTTAGATTAATAAAAGAGCAAATTAAGAAAATACTTAATTAGTGAATTAACCATGATAGAAATAAATTAGTAAATATATGACCAAGGAGGATAACACTTTTATTCAGAACTAAACAAGAAAATGTCTAATAATACTTCATTAAAAATATTATGCAATGTACTTCTACATACATGCTTAGTCAATTTCATAACCTGATAATATTGTAACTTTTGTTACGTTCTACATTCTTCTCATTGATTGCATCATAAATATCAAAATGTATCCTCTTTTCTGATCTGGTTCTGCCATGCACAAAACCAAGGATGCATTCGAGAGACCTGTTCCTGACCAAGAATAGCACATTCTTGTGTCAGTCGAACAATGCGAACGTAGCACTCTCGATCACCGCTCTCAAATTAGTAGAACGTACTACAATATGGCGGTTCTGAGCGACTTTAAGGTCTTATTGAAAATTTGTGAAGAGTTTTCGCGATAGAAGGAGAAGAAACTGACTTAGTTTATAAACTTGACGAGATGATGTAGCCAAAGTTGAATGCTTTGCTGAGGAAATTATACCTAATATGGACGACCACGAATTTCGTCGACATTTCTGGATTGGAAAAACTGTTTATTGTTTGTTATTGGCAGAGTTTGCGGATGCTATTGTCAGGAAAGATTGAGGACGGGATGCAGTTTCTCCCGCTAAACAACTACTAGTGTTTATGTGGCATATTAGTAACTTAGAAAGTGTTGGAGAGACAGCGAACCTATTTGGTATATCCCCTAGTACTGTCCAATACTGCATTCATTCCGTCGGCAAGGTTATTGCAGACAGTGCAAACAAATGAATTAAATGGCCTGAGCATGACTGTCGTGAAAAAATTGTGGCTTTATTTCAGGCAGTCAGTGTTATTCCCGATGTTGCAGGGGTGATTGATGGTACACATCGGTTAGTCAATCTTGTGGCTTGTAGCTGAGAAAAGAGAGCATGTTAACAGAAAAGGCTTCCCATCTGTACAGATACAGATTGTTGTAGACGACAGAATGATTATAACTGATGCATTTGTTGGCTGGCCAGGATCAACACA
>QKMX01287804.1:0-10540 GCA_003401595.1 Venustaconcha ellipsiformis | reverse complement strand
TCATAAGTATTATTGTTATCATATGGTTATAAAATTAATGAATAACATCCTTATGATTTATCTGAGTTTTAAAATATTTTTCAGTTGAAAAGACAATTGGATAAATAGGCATAGAAAATATTTTAATGACATTTATCTCAATATTTGATGTTTTAAAAAACATTTTAAAAAATGTTAGAAGTGTAAATGCTAACGATGGATCCTTATGCATTTTATAATCAGTATCACTATAAGATGAATATATGAAGTCATTTAGCAGTTATTTAATTTTATCAACCTTCTTATGAAATAGGTACATGATTTAGAAACATTATTATTATAACTATCTGTTAGTTAATTTATGCTAAATGAAAGATTTCTGGGAAATTATTCATAGATTGTTGAACTACATTTTAATTAAACAGAACATGTTATATAAATCAAGCAGTCCAGTGTAGTGATTTTTTTCTTCTTCTATTTTGCAATCTCATGGCAAAAAGTGTTCCAATTGCATCATTTGTTGCATTGTTTCTTTAATTTTGTAACAAGGCAAACAGAATAGTAAGATGGTTTCTAGGAAATTATAGCACTACTGTCCAGTAATAAAATGGTGTACAACTATTGCATTTCTTACTTTTGCTGCATTAATCCAGTCTTTTAGACCTTTAAAAGTTAGCATTTCCACATTGCAAGTACCTAATCCAGTCGACTTGATGTTTTGGATCAACTTCGTCATGTTTGTCACCATGATGAATCAGTTTATTAAATACAGACTTTGTTTTTCTGGACCCTCATTAATTCTGATGTCACAAAATTTTAATGGCAAATTCGCTAAAACAAATTCTCATTATTTGACTCTTAATTTTAATTCCACATTTGAGATCTACTGTTATACATAAACTGGTGTGTTGATATTTCAATGTAGAGACCATGTAAAGAGTTTTTGAGTCATTTCTGTTTTTCAGACTGCTGATTGGTCCCTTAGTCGTTATTCTCAGTGGTTAGATGATCACCAGTCAGAAAAGGACAGACTGGCTCTCATAAAGTAAGTGACTTACAACTTTGGTAAATTTATACTCTGGACATTTTATGAAAGATAAAAAGTTTTTTGTTATTTCTATCAAGCAAACTCTAGCACACAGGTTATATTTTTATCATTCCCATGGCTTAGTAAAGATTAGTTGAAACCACAGTTTAATCTTTGTTTTTATATTGTCAATTTAGTAAAACAACAAATTTATTTCCAAACATGTCAGTTTATTAATGGGAAGGGTTATTTTGCAAATGAATTAAAGAATTTCTTAAATGCCTGTAGCATTGGTCATGCCTATTGTAAATGCCTGTAACATGGGCCATACCTATTGCAAATGCTTGTAAGATAGGTCATTCCTATTGCCAATATATGTAACATAGGTCATACCTATTACAAATGCCTGTAACATAGTTCATACCTATTGCAAATGCCAGTAACATAGGTCAGGGGTTTTCAAACTGTGGTCCGCGGACTTCTTGAGGTCGATCACATGTTGCCAAGGGGTCTGCAAGCAGGTCCCAAAAAAGAATAAAAATAGCACATTTGCAAAGTTTTCATTATCATCTACAATTATAAAACCAACTGAGTACTGGGCTGTCTATTTTGTATTGACTTTTTTCTATGATTATTACTTACTGATGGATTACATAAAATAATAATAATAATGTTGATCCGCCATATTTATTGGATAGGCTGATAGGGGTTCACCATCTGACCACAACGTGCTACAGGGTCCACAGCTTCAAAAAGTTTGATAATCACTGACATAGGCCATACCTATTTTAAATGCTTTTAAGATAGGTCATGCCTATTGCTAATACCTGTAACACATAGGCCATACCTATTGCAATTGCCTGTAACATAGGCCATACTTATTGCAAATGCATGTAAGATAGGTCACGTCTACTGCAAATGCCATTTACGCATGCCTGTAACATAGGCCATACCAATTGCAAATGCCTGTAACATAGGCCATACATATTGCAGATGCTTGTAACATATGGCATACTTACTGCAAATGCTTGTAAGATGGGTCATGCCGATTGCAAATGCCTGTAACATACACCATACCAATTGCAAATGCCTATCACATAGGTCAAACCTATTGCAAATGCCTGTAATATAGGCCATACCTATTGCAAATACTTGTAAGACAGGTCATGCCTATTGCAGATGCCAGTTACAAATGCCTGTAACATAGGCCATACCAATTGCAAATGCCAGTAACATAGGTCATGCCTATTGCAAATGCTTGTAAGATAGGTAATGCCTATTGCAAATGCCTGTCACATACACTATACCAATTGCAAATGCCTACCACATAGGTCATACCTGTTGCAAATGCCTGTAACAAATGCCAGTAACATGCCCCATACCAATTGCAAATGCCAGTAACATAGGTCATACCAATTGCAAATGCCTGTAACATAAGTTATGCCTTTTTGCAAATGCCTGTAACATAGATCACACCGATTGCAAATTCCTGTAACACAGGTCATACAAATTGCAAGTGCCTGTAACATAGCCATACCTACTGCAATTGCCTGTAACATGGGCATACCGACTGTAAATGCCTGTAACATAAGGTCATGCCTACTGCAGATGCCTGTAAACATAGGTCATACTTACTGCAAAAGCTTGTACCATAGTTCATACTTACTGTAAATGCCTGTAACATAGGTCATATTTACTGTAAATGCCTGTAACATAGGTCATGCCTATTGCAAATGCCTGTAACATAGGTCATACCTACTGCAAATGCATCTTTTGCATCTAAGTTTTCACCTAGACTGACTTGTGCATAGTATTTCCACTGACATGTGTCTTGCCCAAATCCTCTTTAAAACAAATAGCATTGTTTGATCTCAAATCCACTTTGCAATAAATAGCATGACATGGTCCCAAATCCACATCAAAACAAATAGCATGACTTTGTTCCAAATCCACTTAAAACAAACATCATAACTTTGTCCAAAATCCACTTTAAAACAAACAGCATGAATTGTCCCAAATCCACTTTAAAACAAACAGCATGACTTTGTCTCAGATCCACCTTAAAACAAACAGCATGACCTTATCCCAAATCCACATCAAAACAAACAGCATGACTTTGTCCCAATCCACTTTAAAACAAACAGCATGACTTCATCAAAAACCCACATCAAAACAGAAACCAAAACTTTGTCCCAAATGAACTGTAAAACAAGCATCATGACTTTGTCCCGAATCAACTGTGAAACAAACATCATGACTTTGTCCCAAATCCACTTTAAAGCAAACAGGATGACTTTGTCCCAAATCCAGATCAAAACAAATAGAATGACTTTGTCCCAAATCAACTTTAAAACAAACAGCATGATTTGATACCAAATCCACTTTAAAACAACAGTATGATTATGTCCCATATTCACATTAAAACAAACAGCATGACATGGTCCTAAATCCAATTTATAACAAATATCATGACTTGATAACAGATCCACTTGAAAAAATAACATGACTTGGTTCCATTTTCAGTTAAAAATAAGGAGCATGATTTGTTCCATATTTTCCCATAAAATTTATATATTGTTACTTGTGACAGTTGCTTTACAAAATATTATAAGTTATAAATATTATATAAGTTATAAGTTATAAGTTATAATTTATAAACACTTTACAAAATATTAAGTTATAATTTATAAACAGTGTCAGAATTGCACAAATTCACCAATGTCAGAATATTCATAATTATGGTTTCTTATGAGTTTAGCATTTGTGCCTTTGCATTTTTGAGATAACATGGCCTGAATTAATATTTGCATGATTTGATAGTTCTATGCAAATAGCTTATGCATAAGCCCCATAGGTAATATGATGTACATTTTATGTGCATATATTTTACAGGGGATCCCTTGAGGCCTATGTCCAACAAGTCAAATCGAGGCATGGTAAAGAGTTTGCCCCCATCTATCCCATAATGCTTCAACTGCTTCAGAAGGGACTACAGCATGCCACATGAGAGATCAGAAGCTAGAGTTCAGAGGACATCATGGACGTTCGTTGTGACAGTGGTGGTGGCTGGCTGAACTGGCACAAATAATGATGAAATATGACAATTATCTACTAAACAATGATGTTGCTAGCTGTAAAGAGGTCACTACATAGGACTGATGCATGCAGGAATTAAATACTATTCAATATCATACTCTCCTGCCTTAGTATTTGGATATCAAAACAAAATGAAGACAATTATAAAAAAAGAATATTTTGGAATCAGTTCATAAATCATTGATAAATACAGGTCAGCTTATATTAGGCAAATAATTGGGTAGAAAAAGTACCCTTTAGCAGGTTTACACCTGCAGAATGCAGTGTCCCATTTTAATACAATTTCACATCCAAGGTTGTCGATTTCACTTAAAAGATAGTCATAGATATGTCAGAAGCATTTGACTGATCTAAGCAGATTAACATAGAAATGTACAATGTTTATCAAAATAAGGGACTGGATTAAAGTGAGATAGGGACAAGGAACACTAATCTGAATGTTTTGGTCTCCAAGCAACAGTTTCTATGATCACATTTCTTTTATTACTAGGAATTGTCTGCTAAGACAATTAAAACAAAAGTAAAAAAAAAATTAAAATATTGGGATGAGCAAGTTTAAAAGAAAGTTTAAACATAAAAAAACCAAAAACACATAAGGATGCCATCTTGAATTTTGTGCTTGTGACCTTGTTTGGCAAGTGTTATACACAGAAAGACAGTTGTGGGTGTATATATACACATTCTTTTAATGTACTCTGTACTGCATATTCATCATGATGAAAAGGACCAAAATAAAATGGATGGGAACAACAGCGTACAGAGTGATGGATTTCATTATTTGTACAGTTGAACATGTATTCAGCCCTGTGGCTGTAAAATCTTGTCTGTTTTTGTTTATTTGTGATATATTTGATGCTCTTTCTTAAGTAAATCTTTGCCTCCTTTGTGAACAGATTGGACAAATTCTATTGTTTTTATATGTACATTAAATGTGCATTCTTTTTATTGAGAGAAAGAGAAAGACTGAGCAAATATATAAAAACTTAAGAAAATTATATTCTTTGTGATGTATTTATGTAGCGTATTCACTATTGTTAAATCAAATTGTTTTGATGTGGGGAAAATTAAATATTATTGGGGCACTATTTTTGCTTTGTTATTCAAGCAAACTTTTAATGTTACAGGTGACATTTGATTTTTGTGCTAGGTGATTCTCTCAGAATTTATATAGCCTATTTGCAGCACCATAACTTCAAACATTAAAAAATACAAGATAAAAAATAATATTAAAGTTTACTTGAGTTTAATTATAAGTTCATACTTTGACATGAGCATTTTAGAATTTTTAAATTTCAGGTTTGTGCAATTGAAGCTCATCTGGGCATAATTGCTTGTTACACTCTGAAGTCCATATTTCTTACCTAGTTTCAATCCAAATTGGCCTTTGGGTTTATATGATCAAAATCTTCGAAGATTTTGATAAAAAAATGAGATCCATGTATATTAACTTGGTGATTTTGCATTGGATTGTCTAACCTTGTTACCAAAATGAGGGTCATGTTTTTTATCTGAATTTGATTAAACTCTGAATATATTCTTTTTTCATTAAAATCTCCAATGAGTTTAATAATGAATGAGATCTACACATACTGATGTAATCTAGAATCTGATGGCTGAGCATGTTACCACTATATAAGTTGTGTTTCTGATCTGATTTCGATCAGATTTGGAATATATGTTTAGCTCATTAAGATTTCAGAAGTTCATTAATGAGTGAAATCAATGGATACTAATTAGCTGCATCAGATCACCGAGATTGTCACTTTTCTAGGGGTCAAATTTCTGATCTGGATTTAATCAGACTTGGAATTTATGCTTATACTGTTGTGATCCACACATACTAATGAAATGATCTTGCATCTTTTGACTGCTTGAAGCCACATTTCTTTTATCAGATCCAGATGGAACTTGAAATATGGCACGTCACTTTATACACATCTAACACATCATTTTATACACATCTAACACATCATTTTTATACACATCTAACACAACTGCACTTTCATACAGAATGAACAGACAGTAACAGGGATTACAATGTTTTAACTTAATAATAGAGTCAACTTGTTATAACATATTCATTTTAATGGAATATTTACTTAATAATTAAAAATCACTTAGAACAAACATACCGAGATTTAAATTTCAACACCAAGATTGATTTTTTTTTTTGTAACAGACTTGCAAATTACCCACATAAACTAATCATTACATCAAGTCTTGGAGTCTGCTGACCAGGTGTTAATCCATATTGTGACACATCAGCAATCATGATTTCTGATTTATATGAAACTCCATGATGTACATGTCAGGTACACATTTTGACAGTCATGGAGTTGACATAATGATGTATAATAAGCTAGTAGTAACTTATTTCAGATGTTGTTAAAATAAATTGTATGATGATTGGAGTAATTTTGCCAGAAAAGGGTATGATAAATCATTGATATGATATCTAAGTTTACAACTATTTCAGAACCCCAAGCAAAAAGGGAGACAACCCAAGTTTTCTATGTCGAGAGTTTCCGTTATGAACATTCAAGATACACTCCAGATGAAATTGCAAGCCATATAAGCTTTTCTTTCCTCTTCCTGTTATTACATGTTGTGTACAGTCAGGCAAGATATATAACTCATGCTGAAAAAAATGCCTTAACACAATGGTGAGCCCAATTAACAATGAAATCGCTTGTGACCAAATGGTTCATTTAAGAGTTGATTGTAGTATCTATGTGCTCTCTGTGGATGAATTGGTGCAATCCTATGACTTGACACTACAGTCCCATGAATACTACAGTTAAATGTCAGGTGGCAGTCAGTTACTTCTTGTGCTCTTAAAATCTCCAATACTGTCTGAGCAAAACCTGTTTGATAATTCCTCAAAGTTATTTTTTTTTGTGTACTATTGAAATGTGTGGCAAAAATTTTAACAACACCTTTTGAAATTCTTTAAATTTAAAGAAAGTTGAACTTTAAGGTCAGTCAGGGGACAACAAATTAGTGATCTAAAATTATGAACATTACAATTCTTAAAATATCTGAATATATTAGGTTGTCATTAAATTGTTTTCATAATAATTAACATTTATGGTAAAATCAAAATTTAGTGCTGTAAATAGTTGTACACAAGTCAAGCCCAACTGCAAACAACACAGCCATCGATTTATCATTGCATAATGCACTGGCAGATCAGGTTCTGTGTTGCTTGTTATACTGATCACTCCTATCAGATTGTATAGATTCTAATGTGCTGGCACATTATATGAATGCAGATCAGCATCTATGCGGTTTGCAGTTGGACTCCACTTATAAGCAAGTATATATGGTACATCTTTAAAAGAATACATATTTACTGTCTTACCCGAGTAAGCATGGAAAGATATAAGGTCACTTTTCCTGCATTATAATAAAAAAGCAATAAAGGTTTGGTAAAAATTTTTGAAAGTTATCTGCTGTATATACTTGCTTATAAGTCTAGTATAACTGTAAAGACCCAGATCTAGTGTTACATCATGTACCAGGAGATCTGGTATCAGCAGAACAAACAACAGAGACCCTGGTTTACCAGTACATTAATGTTGGACTTGACTTATAACCAGGTACATATGGTCTTTTAGACATCCTCTTTTGCTGCATTCTGTTTGTTTGGTATAATTTATCTTAGGTTTAACTTCACATGCTAGATATACTTTTCAAGTGCATGAGTGCAAGTTGTGTAAAATGTTTACAAATTTGTGCACTTGGAGAGAAGTGTCACTTGAGAACTTCTCCAAATTAGTTCAAAGTCATGCATATAAAAAAGCACTTTGCGCAGTACATTCTTTTTAACTGTTAAAAATAACTTTATAAAAAACAATCTAAAAGAAAATTTAAAAGTAAGGATATTTATTTGATCAAAATACCTCTGTCCATTTCAAAGTATGCACATGTAGGTTATTGGCAAAGATATTTGGAAATCAAGCTGTAAGAAGAAAATGTGTACACCGGTAAGAGGTGTTCTGCAGTTGATGTCCTTTCCTCACATTTGTGCATGTGCAAACTTTGGTCTGTTTACAGAGGTGAGATTATAGCTGGGTGAAAAGTGAAATGCAGAATGCAGAAGCAAAGGGTGTAGTAAAGTTTCTTACCAGATGGAGAACATTGATAATAAAATGATTTCATACCAGGTTAGATGAACTGCCAAAGAAGAAACCAAATTTGAAGCAAAGTTTTAGAAATCTTTGCTGCAGGACAAATAGTTACAACACTTAAGAGTGGGCCATATGTTGAGCAGTAGTGGTAAAAGTTCAGAAAACAGCTGTATTAGGTTGTTAACTCTTACGTGATGTAATTTTACCAGATACTATATATTTTTTATGTACCATCTGTTGTGCTTAAAATATGTAACCTATTTACAATGGATTACATTAAAACTTGTAAATATTATTCACTTTATAATCTGCTAGGCACAGCTATAAACGCATAGCTAGAAAATTAATAAACTACATGTAGATTTGCATTTGTAAAACATGCATGTTTCTTCCAAAAAGACAGAAAAGTTGGAAAACTTACAAATTTGGTATAATAACAGGAAAACTGAATTAGGTTATCTACTCTGCATGCATTGTTTTACTTAAGTTATATAATTGCACTAAAAAGGTTTTTGTTAAAGTCCAAAAAGTGAGTAAATGTGTACAAATTAAAAAATTACTGTTGACTACAAATCTACTCAAGTCAATACAGACATGCCTACCAAATTGAATTTGTCTACCTCAAGTGGTTTTAGCTAAACTGTGTTATCCAATTTTTTATCAAGCCAAGAAAGCTGAAGTCCAAAATGTTCCAAAAGGCCCAAGTTTGCCTAATATCACTCACCTGGCATTTACAGATCTAAAATAACACCCATTTCAGGGTAGTTTCCAGTTATTTAGTAGAAACTGGTGGTATTTAACCTATTTCAGCTGGATCAGATTTTAGACTGGCATCATTAGTATCCATTTGTTAAATGTGTTCATGAAATGAAGGGTGATATTTAGCCTGATAGCCAGTTCTGGAGAGAAGTCTTGTTCTTGGACAATGATTTAAAATATTTAGCGCTGAGCATATAGGCATGAATAGCTTGTAAAGGTGTACAAATTATGCAGATGCACAATCAAATGTGACCACCATTACAATCAAATGTGACCACCATTATAATCAAAACATTTTGCACAGTTTCTTTCAAAAACCACTGAACAGAAATTGACCAGATTTAACAGAAAGCACCTTGTCAGGAAGACCTGTTAAGTTTGTGCATATGATGCCAGTATGCCTTAATATTTGGCCACCATTACTAAAAATAGAACAAAACCTATGGTTATAAAAAACTGATATGCTATTATTAAACTTCTCCAGAACTGCTGACTAGAATTTGACCAAATATTACATTATCAAATATGGCATTCCAAACAAAAATAAACCTTTAAACAACCAAAACTTGCTAAAATGCAATTCGACCAAATTTGAAATATGTGAATTGACTTCATTCATATGACTGGAGTAATTTTTGGAAGGTTCATATATTTTTAGCTAATTCTTCATACACACATTTTTAAAAAAAAATCTTTTTTAATTTTGTGCACTATTATACAAAAAAACTGGTTCTCTCATAATTACATTCTCTGATCATGTAAGCGTTAAGATAAAGACATCTTTGCAAACCAAGGTTCCAATATCTTAACCCAATCTACACTTTGGCAGATTGATCAGATATTTCAGTGCTTTGTCCATGTGTCAGCTATTTGATTTCATAGTTGCTTTCCTTGGTATATTTTTAATGATAAAATTATAAAATTATCATCTGTGGCAGCCGTACTGGTTGGAAGACTCGCAACATTTTCATTTAGAAAAAAGTAGACTATTGTGGCAGATTAATGATATTAAGATTTTTAAGATGGCCACCACAATGAGCAGATTCAATGTCAGATCTGCATTGTTTATTTCAGGAACAACATGATGCCATAATTAGCCTTGTAGTGAAAACCCGATGTTGATTTGACATTTCATCTAGGAAGATTTTCAAAATGAGCACAATGATGGCAATATTGGATTTCAGATCATCACCATTTTTATTTACAACCAATCATACACCATAAAATGTCTGCTGCTAAAAAATCCCATGCTGAGACATTCCATTCAGGAGAAGCAATAACAAGCTTTTTAAGATGGCCGTTGTGGAGGCCATATTGGATGTCAGATTGTTACCATTTTCTTTTAGGAGAATCTAGACACAACCCTTTTAGTGAAACCCCATGGTGATATGACTATCCATTTGGGTAAAACAGTGACAGCCTGACTGTCAAAATGTGCATTGCGCCAACCATATTGGATGTTTATGTTGTTGTGCTGCTTTATACCATTTTTCAGCACACAATAGGTTACACATGGCGGCCAGTATTACTGGTGGAGGAAGAAACCGGG
>QKMX01287711.1:0-10260 GCA_003401595.1 Venustaconcha ellipsiformis | reverse complement strand
CACACACACACACACACACACCACACACACACCCCACAATCCCAAAAACAAAACAAAACAAAAAAAACAGACATGATCTTCCTACTCGCATATTCCTGGTGATAGAGTGTTCCGGCACGGATGTTATAAAAATATGCTATTCTCATACTTCTACTAAAGTAAAAAAAATGACATCGATTGGTTATTGTTCAACAATATGATTGACTTAAGTCTAAGGGAATGGACCAATTGGCGATCATCATTTTAGTGGGAAATGAGAATGAGTGTAGATATTTAAAACAGATACAACCCCCAACCCCACCAACCCACGAGAGAACACGAAATAAATTCAATTTCTTCTGACAGTTTCATATTGTCTTATCGTTCTATGTAAACGTTGATGCTAAATAAACGGCCAAGGGCGTTCAGTATTCAAATCAACTATAAGATTCTATTCAACAACGGCTTACTTTGGGGAAAATAGGAACAAACGTCACAACTCGTAATTACAACATCTCATCCATTCTATGGTTCATTTAATAGTGTTTAATCAACTGGCACCTTATAACAGATGCCAATATTTATCCAATTCCGCATTCATAGATACTAAGAGGAATTAAAAGATAAAATTCTTAGACAACTATCGGGGTCTAGGATAAATAGAAATAAGTATCTTATTTTTTTCAGCAGTAGTAGTCCCAAGAGGGGTGTAGTATACGTCCCGGCGCACGGCTGGCAAATGTTTGCTTGTATCTCCCAGGATCAATAAACTTTCATGAAGACAATGGGAATTCATAACTTTTCTTGAAGAGAAGATTAATTTTCCGCGCGCACAAAACCTTGTGGTATCCCCACTTGTCAAAACTGACCGGGAAATTGAATTGACTGTTCAATTAAACTCACCTACAGTGGCATATGTTCATTGATTACATTTAGATGATAGTAACCCATTCGGAAACTGCTAAAATGTCTGGAAAGGCATTTTGTTCACACAGTGAAGTGGCACAACCTTGATACGCCAACCTCAACCTTCAGTAAGGGTCAGATATCATGTCAGAAGTTTGAAACTCGCAGCAGATTAAGCTTCTAGTAAGATAAATTACCTAAAAATCTATAATCATTTAGAAGTACCGCTGATTTCAACATACCGTGAAATGTTTCTAAAACTGAACCTTATGTTACGAGATCTCCTCTCCAATCTGACCCATCAATAAAGCGATCTCCTCTCCAAACTGACCCATCAATAAACATATCTCCTCTCCTAACTAGCCAAACAATAAACCGACCTTTTCTCCAAACTGGCCTCTCAATAAACCGATCTCCTCTCCAAACTTGCAATATATTTCCGAATAGTTCAGTCTTTGAATCCATCTATGCGTCTACATATTTACATGCAAAATTAAACTAAATTTGTTGCTGTTGTGTTGTTAACGTCATTTTTCAGCAAGACCCATGGATAAAGAACCATGGAAAACCCCAACAAGAACCACCGACACATGAGAAGTTATTGCCATGCTTTTTCACTCTTTGTCATTATTTTGTTCTTTTACTGGTCATATCATTCAATTTTCTTAAGTATTTATTCTCCAGACAACTATGAACCGTCTCGATTATTTAGTTATTCTAGGACATCACTCCAATGAAATTTTCTCACAATTTTGTGATCTGTTATTCATATTTGTTGTTGTATGCTTTAATATGGCACACATAAACACTATGAGAAAATTACCACACGTGTTACTCGGTAGAGCACAGCTAAGCATTATGAGAGAATCACCACACGTGTGTTACTCAGTAGAGTACACCAAAGCGCAATGAAGTAGTTACCACCCTTGTATTACTGAGTAGATCACAACTAAGCACAAAAGAGTAATTTCAACCGTGTGTTACTCAGCAGAGTACACCAAAGCGCAATGAAGTAGTTACCACCCGTGTATTACTGAGCAGGGCACAACAAAGCATAATAGAGTAATTACAACCGTGAGTTACTCAGTAGAGTACACCAAAGCACAATGAAGTAGTTACCACCCGTGTATTATTGAGTAGAGCACAACAAAGCACAATAGAGTAATTACAACTGTGTGTTACTCAGCAGAGTACACCAAAGCGCAATGGAGAAATTACCACCCGTGTATTACTGAGTAGATCACAACTAAGCACAAAAGAGTAATTACAACCGTGTGTTACTCAGCAGAGTACACTTAGCCCTTAAGGAGAATTGCCACGGGTCTGTTACTCGGTAGAGCACACCTACACGCTATGCAGGAATTACCACACAATTATTACACATCAGAGCATACCTACGCACTATTGAGAAATTAACACGTGTGTTACTCAGTAGATTTGACATTACAAGAACAAGATGACTGGTTGCCACTTGACTTGCATGTGATTGTAGTACTGACCACAGCCATTCCACAATTTCTACCATTATTACACTGTTAATCCACGTTATTATCACCCTCTTCATTCTGGAAAAAAAATGTTTCTATTGATTGCTTGATAAATTAATGCTAACATATGCACACCATTTTAAATTAAAACTTTATTAAAAGCGCGTATATTCTTATATATTGTAAGATTTGTTCTTTCTTTCTTTATTTATTTTACTCATTTTGAATTGTATGGGGAGTTAAAACGCACTAAACTGATTATTGACTTCTTTCAAATATTTATATTAAGACTTATTTTTAGTTGTAGTATAATTTTGGTTGGTTAGTTACTAATGTCATCTATAATACATTGTTGGCTATATCCTACCGAATAAACGGGAACCTGGTGTTTTTTCCAAGTACACACAGAAACAGATAATTTACGTTGAACAGAGAAGGTTCTGAACTCACGACAAAGTCTGCAATTACCTTCTTCAATTTACACAAGCGAAACTACAATGGCAAGTGTTTATCTTCATAGGACATTTGAAAAAAGCAATAATATTTTTTGGTTTACAAATATGATTGTCACTTCAATCCAAATCACAAAATGTTGTTGGATAATTTTAGCAGGAAATACGCTTTGTTACAGAACTTCTTTTGTTTCAAATGAATCAACCCCAGCCTTAGCTGTAGGACAACAACAATAACAGCAACAAAAGAGAAGTCAAATAATTATTTAAAAAATTCACTGGATGTATAAGGCGGATTAATTTCAACTTTTGGGAAAAATGAAGACCAAAATGGTACATATCTCTGGGTCCTCAAAGTAGTGCGCCGCCAACGTTATGTTAATTGACCNTTTTGGGAAAAATGAAGACCAAAATGGTACATATCTCTGGCTCCTCAAAGTAGTGCGCCGCCAACGTTATGTTAATTGACCATGCATGAGTTGAATAACAGGTAAATAAATGTAAAAATTAAACTGTTTATAAAATCAGTAACAATGAGTCAATACTTGAGCTTTCATTTACACTGTGAAGTAGTATTTCGTTACCAGATCGCGTGATAGTTTCGTTCAAATCAATGAAATTCAAAACGTCTGTCTATGCGTCACCTTCGAGTTTGTTTTCTTTTAACGGAAAAGGCAGAGTAAATTCGAATCATTCACAAAGATCCGTAACTCTATGAATATGTGCGTAAATGTGCGTTCAGCTGGCAATAAGCATACGGTCTATTGCATTAAAGTTTGGCCATTCTTCGTCCAAGCCACATTATAGCCAGCACATTCACGATTTGATTGCATAAAACTTATCTGGTGATATAAGGGAAACAAATGGCGGTAGTGACAGATGGGCCAATAAATAATTGATCAAAAAGAAATAAAATGTGGCTAGGACAGCATTTGTATTAATATATGCGAACCCTACCGACGCTCGCATTTTCATTAAGTGGCAATATTCTCAACATATTCATTTTTTTTCGTAAATAATGATTATTATTGTACATATTAGTCTATTCTCATAACATAGTTTAATATTAACCCAGAATGAATGATCATTATTGAGGTTAAAAATTGTTTCTGGTCTCAAGACCGTGAAATTAATTAAAGTTTTTTGGAACAATCTCTTAAATTTATTACAATTAAACGTATATCACAGACATTTGAAATCAAGTAAATGCAGTTCCAACAGTTTATTATTACGAAAATGTCAGCTATCACACTGAGTATCCTAACAATACATATAATTTACTGTGTATAAAAGTGGTTTTATTTTAATAGGCAGCACTACACGCTCGACACATCGGATAAATAAGTTGTTTGGTCTGATCGAATGACTATTTCCTAATGAATTATACCCCCGCAAGGCGTGACCACGATATATCCAAATATTTCATAATTATGTGGTACGAATGTGGGAAACATATTTTACTAATTTCAACCATTGGAGGAACCCAATGGAAGTGTTTGAGTTTGAGATTTTTTTTGTTTGATTTTGCTTTTATTTAAAGTTTTTTTTTCACTCAGTGACCTTTAAGCTGGAAAAGCTAATGGTCTTGTGAAGTTTTCTTTGGCCTAATCTTTTAAGGAATTTACAACAGAAACATGAAACATATAAAGTTTAAGACTTAAATCAGAAGATTTGATATTGTTAAAGCATAAACTTCTATTTCTCAAAATTAAACGAAAGAAAAACTTTAAAAAAAACAAGTCAAAAGGAAGCCTACATCGTTGTGAAACGGTTTGTGCGTGAAGTAGCATTGATTATGAAGGCCGTTTGGAGAGCAATTTAGAATAGCTGAAACTTAGAGAATTCGTTATTGATATAATTTTTCTTATATGATCAAATGCAAATAAGTAGATTGAATCATATACACAGACAAAGGACATATAGACCAAGCAACTTTACCAAGTAAGCGCGTTCAGTTTAAATGACTGAAGATAGCTGTATGTCTAAAAATTACACTCTTCGAGCTAACAGAAACCGGCCTCGTTATATTGGAATATAATTCTCTACGTTATACTGAAAGTGGAATATTTGATTGCAATAAAGTGTCTTGGTAACACTAATAGATTTCGGCCACCAATCGATCTACGATGCATCTTTCAACCTTTTTGAAGCCATACGCTATAATATAAAACTGCATTATCGTTAGCTTGTGCAAAAATTTGAAGTTCATCAGAGAATGCGAGTTAGTAAAAAGATTTCAAGTGGGTGACCACTTTAGAGGCACACTACCACTACCATTCCGCCCTCTCATCATGTAACTCGTGAAAATCACCTCTACCCGAATATATAGAGGACATCTTTTATATAAGGTGGTATGATATTCATCACAAACGATACTTTAAAATAGTATAACTGAACCATGATCGATTCGATATCGTACAAATCAGCTGATTCTAAAAATTCGACCCCTACCCCCGCAAAATCAGAGAGATGAGAAAGTGGGATGCTACTGAAGAGCATTTTAGGTAAACACTTCACTAGATGAATCCTCCCCTTGTGCACAGAACATAAAATAATGTATTCTTAACACTAATATAAATATTAAAGTAGATAAATAAAAAAAATTATGAATGCTGTACAACCTTATATATACCCCATGGGGAATCATAAGAAACTGCCAAGCGATATCTTTAAAAAATCTTTTCTTTAAACAATCTTATCATGAAATCCTAGATTTACCAAAATATCTAATCAGACATTTTGCTTTCCAATTCAGCTTAGTATTGAATGATTGGAGAGTAATAGAATGCGACTTGCTAAGACCATAAAAATAAAAGACAAAAGTGTTAAGAAACGATCAGTGGATGCTCTTGAGTTTAGCATCATGATATTATTTTCTGCGCTTAACCCTTTTTTATGTTCTCATTTTACTGGAAGCAAGACAAGGTGCGTGATATTACTTACTCAATTTTTGGAAGACAACTTACCACAATTAGGGGTAATTGAGCTGAAATATATTGAAGTAGTGATGAATTTCACATATATCAGTCTTCGTTAACAGCATACGACACCTTAGTAATTTATTGTGCTTAGAACTACGTAATCATAATGAATAAACTCACCGAAAAGCAAATTAAGAAAATTGAGTTAGGGAGGTCAATATATGGGATTTCTGTCTGGTACAATAGTCTATGATACAAGATAAAGACATGTACTTACTCCATTTACATAAAAATAGGTCCTGGTTGTTGTTAGTTTTTCTGTATTAAAATTGCCTTTTTTCTGAGTTGAATCACTATTACATACCAACTAGTTCTGGTTGTAGGGTTTCAGATCTAAAAATGTTTTTTTTTTTATGATTAGAATCACTATTCCATACAAGGACGTCGAGGTTCTATGGTTTGAAAAAGAATTTTTTTTCTGAGTAGAATCACTATTTCATGCCAATATGTTCTGGTTGTTGAGTATAACCCCCACCCCCTGCTTTCTGAGTAGAGTTACTATTCTATAATAAGAAGTTCTGATTAGTGTGGTTTCAAAACTAAACTGTCATTTCTGAATAGAACCACTTTTACGCTACAGATAGATGTGGATATTCCGTATGTAGAGCCAGCATTGCGGAGAAGCGCGGGGCCCAAGGCGGTTGCCTCATTCGCTTTGCACTAGGACCAGGCCTTGGTAGAGCACACGCCCGAAGTTTGATAAGGAGGGCTTTTATACAGTTAGAGAGCGATAAAGGCCTCCTGAACATAAATTCCAAAACTCTAAAAGAGTTGCAAAACATAATATTGAAATAAAAGGAAAGCATATTCTTTAACAATTTAATCTATGGTGTGGGTGGGTGTGCTGAAGAGACACACATACGGATACAAACTTCTGCCAAGGCTGTGTGAAAATAATGATGCAATATTTAGTTTAAAAATTCTATTGTATATTATACATCTAATGTAGAAGAGATAACTTTTCGAGTTTTAATAGCCATTAACCTCTTACTGGGTGGGGGTGCTGTTGTTTCATTGGATAATTAGAGCGTTTAATTTAATTTTTCTTAAACTTTATTCGGTGGTATTTTTAGTTTACTGTATTTGTATTCTCTAAAATAAAAATAGCTTTATTATCTCTCTCTCTCTCAAGAAACCCACTCTTTGCATGGTTACGGAGACGACGGATGATGAACAATTTCGACAAACGCAAGTTATTGTCTCATTGCGGGTGATAACGAAATTTCAAAACACATGTACAAATTATTTATTCAATCGCCACCGTTTATTGTTTCTATAACAGAAAAATGTGTCATTCAGACGTCATGGTCATGGATGCACTCCAAGTATGCTATATTATATTCTACATAATCATCATGCGAAAGCGCATGAAGAAATAAAGCATACGTATACTACTTGTTTCCTATTGAATTAATAAATATTTATATAAATGACTTAGGAAATAGACATATTCACTTTTTCAGCGTACCGTTCATAAATCAATTACTGAACCAGTGAGTCTATGAAGACTGTGCGTCTAAATTATAATTTTAAGAGTTTCCTTTCTTTGACAAAATTTATTTAATGGCTTCACAGCAACCAAACTCATCTCCGGACGTCTCGACATTAATGTGCTACTGTATTCAGACAGTGCTGGATGAGACAGTGAGGATGGCGCTGCGCAACGTTCTCTTAAATATAACTCACGAGCGATTCACGACGTTATTACCCTCACTAAATATATTCAGCTATTGTGGCAAAGTAGCTTGTATGAATACACTGGGATCTGTAGCTACAAACCAGCGCATGCGCGGCTGAGGCCAAACTATGTAAACAGCAGTGAAACTTGGCAGCCCTCTGGGTGACTCAACAGTCTTTAATAGGGGATCACACCGCTCACCAACATAGCACGAATAATGGGCTCCAAACGGTTCCCTAAAGATTAAATGTGTTATCTTAACACTGGTCACATACCAGGGCTAGTGGGATCCTAATTTGACAAGAATGCAAAGGTTACGCAACTCAACCTCGTTACCTAGAATGGGCACACTCTAATTGACAGTACATCAAGAGATTACCCAAGGAGAAGAACGTCTCTGACCGGTAAACAACTGGTCTGATTCAAAATATAGATAGCAGTCCTGAGTGAATCTCGTCTAGCTGAGGAAGGAAAACCCACCGAAGTTGGAACCTGCTCAACTTTTTCTGGAGTGGTTCAAGTTAAGGAGAGAGACGTGGCTTTGCATTTGCCATTAAACCAAAGATAGACGGTAAGTTCACAAATCCCTCAAAGGGAGCGAATGACAGATTAATGCCTACGAGACTCCCACTGTCGAAAAAAGACATTCAATTATCATTTTCGCCTATGCAACCACTTTAACGAACACAGATGAGATTAAGGACAAATCTTGTAAAGATCTGGGGTCTCTAATGCAGTAGTACCGACGGTATACAAGCTCATCATCCTTGGTGACTTTCGTGCTAGTGTTGACACATATAACAAGTTATAAGTAGGTTGCAAAGAAAAACTGGCTATATCAACTGCAACAACGAGATTAGTTTCATGAGAACGATGCTGCCATATAGAGACTACTGAATGAGAAACATTTGCTACAAAGGGCCGGTCTAGAAGATATCTGTCCATTGCAAGATCAGAAAGTGGCGAGACTCATGGGTGAACAGCAAGGAAGAAGAGACTTAGACCTATAGAGTCAGGTATGAAACGAACAACATCTATGATCCTTTGAAAATTATCTACAGGCCACAGCCATTATGAATATCTCCAATACTGAGTGCTGACAGCACCGAGCTGCACACATGCAAATGTACAACAAAGATGGAGAGAACACTTCAATACCCTCAGCCATCAACCATGTCAGTCAGGAGACAGTTAAATGACAGTCCCAAATTGAAATCTACATATCGTTTGCTAATTATTCAACGCTGACTGAAACTTAAAAAGCAGTTACCCTGTTGTTATATGGCAAAGCATCCGAAGCAGATCCTATACTAGCAAATTGGAGATGGCACAGAAACAGACCAAAACCATTCAGTTAATGTCTAATGAAAAATATATACCCTATGAATACAAGAATGCAGCCATTGATTGCCTATGCAAGCGGAAAGGCAACATATAATCTTGCGACAACCATTGGGGCATTTACTCGCTGTCAGTGCCGCTGGTAAATACCATCGCCACAGTTTTGGTGAATAGCCTTGCTCTTTGTATTGTTCAAGGGGCCATACATACAGTTCAACGCAGCTTCAGGAAAGGAAGAGATAACTCATACTTTGTTTCTGTAACTCGGGAACTACAGAAGAAATGCGAGAAACTGAACTCCAAAATGTACATAACCAATGATCGAACTGATAAAATAATTTGAAAGAGCCGCTCGTGCGGGACTCTGAAGAATTTTGGCAAATTATGATCGCCCAGAGAAATTAATACTAATGGTACACTATTTCCATGATGGCATGCTAGATATATCGTGGGAGACGGCAATGCATCAAAACAATTCCAAATTACCAATGGAGTCAAACAAGGTTGTGTTTTGAATCTCACCCTCGTCAGTATGATGTTTGTAAGAGGATTTGACCTGAATGGATGCTGTTTTAAATGACAACACAACACAACACAATGTGATGAAAGATCAAAGATGAAAGATGAAATTAATTAATTAAAATAAGCATATCCCATACAACATAACAGTGTGATTCTTTCACGCTCTAAACATACGACTGATTGCTAAATCAAGATTTGCCAATTCGGAAGACTAGTCTACAAGAAAAGCCGACGAAATACAAAAACAATTATGTTGCCGATTCTGCTTTATGCACACGACCGACACATGGACATTGTATAGGACAGTGTCAAATATGCTTAGATCCTTTTACAGGCAGACGTTCAAAGTTTTCATATTATGCTTCTGAAGTGAGAGATGATATAGACAGTCGGTGTCACCATAGTGTCAGAAGCTCAGCAAGATAAGATCATCTCCTGCGATTTAACGGAAGGAAAACTATTTCAGGCTGAAAGAAGAAACGCTTCAAAGGTTCCAAGAAGTCATTAATGAAACACTTCAACATTAATCATGAAGCTTGGGAAGATCTCACAAAGTGTCACTCCACCTATCGCTGTCTCATCCATACTGAAGTTACAGAGTTTGAACTGAGACCAACTGCTGAGGCAATGCGAAAGCTTGAGCACCGTTAATCTCAGACCTGCAGCTCATTTTCTATTGTTCAAGTATTCATCCTAAACAAACGCCACTGTTTCTTCATGACCTGTATGAATATGTGAAAATGATCCAGACTTCAAAGTCATACTATAATATAGCTGACTCATGAAGTATTCCATAGTTGATAGATTTATGAAAGAAGGAAAAGATAATTAATGTGGAGATGGACAACTAATTTGTAGATATCCTTTGATTAATGGTATGATGTGTCGAATTTTGAAACTCTTAGAAGTATTGA
>QKMX01287674.1:0-11074 GCA_003401595.1 Venustaconcha ellipsiformis | reverse complement strand
CAACATCTAAGTAAAACTGCATAGGGCTTCCACCTCCTCCAAGTTTCTGCTAGATGGTGGGAATTAAAGTNNNNTTCAGGTGGCTGATTGAGTTTTTCCATGATGTCACAATTAACACATTAAATTATGTATCCAAATTTCAGTATCATTATGGAGATATACTTCTTAATGGTATAAATCCATCTTATCCTAAAATTTTAACTTCTGACAGCATGTTATGTTTGCTAAATAACACAAAACATGGTTTGGTCTAACTACTTTAATGGCTAGACAGTATATTCATTACAGTGGTTAATCAAATCATTTATCTTGAACCTCAATTTCTTTTTCTTAGAATGAGAATAAAATCAAATAAAATCAAACAAGTGGGGTTGTGAAAAGATAGGTACATATATGCCAAATTTATATTATTCTACTTTTATGTATGGCAAACAAACCCATCAAATCTGCAGTTTTTGTGTCACATGTTGACAAGAGCGAACAAAGAATGTGCTCACTGACCAATAATGACTATGGAAGTTTAAGGAAAAGCATGTGTTCCTACAAAATACCTGTGCTGTGCTGAAAAGCAAGTTGCTATGTATAAAAATTGATGTATTTGTAAAAAATAAAGAAGTCAGAGATAGAATGCCAGCATATCCACACACACAGACTTCGTCAAGCATTCTGATTGGTACAGGTGAAAGCTTAAAATGTGTGCACAAAGAGCAAAGGTATTATGTTGAATTATGGAACAAACAAATACCAGTAGTAATGATATGTGGCCACATATAACATAATTTGTGTTGAATAAATCTATGTTTACAGTGACTTTGGGATAATAAACTGTGCAAAATCTATGGCATTAATCGTTTGTGTGATATATGGAACAAGATACAGATGAGAAAATTGGACACTGTGAGTTCTGGTTACAGTGCAGGAATAGAACTAAACAACTGACTGTTTTGGCCATTTGCATTTTTGGGTCCTCTGATACATGTCACAGCCTCTATCCCCAGGGTTTATGACATACATCAGAACCCAATGGGCAAAAATGCCAAACATTACTCATACTATGTGCAACCCATGGAGCATGCATTTCAGACTATATATGGTATCTTCAAACACCAGTCAGAAGTCAGATTTGCTAGTCAGCCAATACTGGATCCTTCAAGATTTGCCCAGACTATACAAAGCTCAGTGATTACCATTGATGCAAACTGTATCAATATGGCCAATCTTGCATTTAAATTTGGAGAGAGATAAGCATTTTAATCAATTAACTTGGGAATGACCTTAGAAACAGAATGGAATATATTGAGTCTGATTTTTGAGGAAAAGAAGAAAATGATTTTATTATTTCATGCAAGAAAAAGTAGAGCATCTGACTACATCACCCACTATGCTTGAAGTGTCTGAAAGTTTTAATAATTATTGCATTAGATGAGGAAGACATGCAAGAGCAAACCTATTAAACAGATGTTTTTGGAGTATTATACTGGAAATGAATCTTAAAGGTTTTACAAATTGAGTCAGAAGAAAAGCAGCATAAGTGTAGGAGGAAATTAGTAATGGCTGTTGCTGAACAAACAACAATAAAGTATTGATGAAGTTTACAAGACATTTTATTTTATTGGGTATGTACCTCAGTCTGATATTTTTATGTTGGTATTTTACTTAGGGATGTGTCATTAATGATGCAGATTCTTTTCTATAGTGCTGCAAAGTAATTTAACTATCAGGACCCTGAAACAGGCAGGATAAATTATTTGACAAGGGCTAATTTACAACTTAGTGTTACTATTGGCAGACTCCATGTATTTTTGTACAATATACGATTAAAGGTTTGTAATGAGATACAACACTCACGACTAGAAGAAACAATGGAATCCACACCCCTTGTTAGAAGAAAAAACATGTGAGATATACAAATGTTCCAGCACATTGGAATCATTGGGTTTGATGCTTCAAACAGTAGTATGCGAGTTGGTGCAATAGTCAGCGATGGCTTCTTTGAGCTTATTCGGGCAGAATTTAAATTTTAGACACATTGTCCAAGTAATCAACTCTGTATCCATATGGATCTGTTCATGAATATCACAAGGCACATAAAACACAAAAAACCTGTGATGCAATGACACCTGTAATTGCAGAGACACCTGTGACTGCACAGATATCCATGAATGATGAGACAAATAAACAAATAAATGATTTGATAGCTAGATCAAAGCAACTGCAGTTACTAATCCTGGTAAAATAAAAAAGTTAAACAAATATTGAATAAATTTCTTAATTAGAGACAGTTTTCCCTTAAGCAACCAAAACAAGTTTGCCAAAACTCAGTTGCCACTGATCAAAGCATTTTATTTACCACTGTCATGTGAAGGCATTTCAGACAAAAATGCAAGCATGCAAACAAGGTTTGGTCTCCATTCAAGTGCAGAAACATTGGTAACTATCACAATCTGTGTGTGTCACCAGTGAGTTGTTGCTCACTAATATGCCTGAAAAAATTTGTGAAACTGCCATGCTTGTTCCTGCACAATACTTTTCATCATAGAGAATGGCTTGGGATACACTGTTGTCTAAAACCAAAACTGAATTGCCCACCAATACCAATATGTATGTTTATTATTTATCACTTCATGGCAGTATTTCTAAGGTGAGTCACAGATATATGCACACCAGTAACCCAAAAGTGGACAGATATGATCCCACTGCCCTGAATAATCACATGATGTGTCCTAATCAAAATAACCTCATGGCTTGGTATTGATGCAACCATTGCCAGTTCATGGGTTTCATTGGACTGACCCCAAACATATTGACATGCAAAAATGTGTGACTACAATATCAATAGTTATTAAAACACTGTGGTCTTAAACTAAGTAACAGAAATGAGCCAAAAACCAAAAAGTTAAATAACATTCAACAAATAATTTATTTCCCAATAATACATGTGAAAATTTAAAAGGAACTTATAGTATTGCAAATTAAATCCCAAATATTCCTAAATTTTATATTACCAGTCCCAATGAATAAATTCCAGTGGTGTTCAAAAAAAGGTCAAATAAAGAATGTGTTGATATGCCTTTAGTCACCTGTAACATGGATATGTGTCAAGAATTTTGATGACTCACAATAATATAAAACAAGATGTTCTTGTCTGAATTCACTATAATTCCAATGAATAATAATTTGAATAACTCATTCCATCCAAATCAAAATCTGAACACAACAATATATTGATTCTGCTACAAGATGTTATTGCAAGTATGAGCAACATTTTGAGTAAACAAGATTATTTGAAACTAATACACAAAAGAAGTTCTATGATGTAGGTCCAAAGCTCATTTATAGAAAATTCTAAATAGTAAACATATAAAATCTGTAACTAAAATTATAATAAAGAATGTGGTAAACATCAGGTACAACAGGTTATTCTTTGGGGAATACCAATTTTCTAGACCCAAACCCAAAGAAAAAAGTTTACTTGTACTGATATTTCTCTTAATATTTAACCAACACTTGTAGTGAAAAATATTTTATGTATTATTTTTTAACAAAAGAAAAGTTACTTGTCAGGCAGACAATGAACCCAATTTTGGACAAGGCTATATCCAAAATACAATTATAGGCATCATTCAATCATGATGAAAAATCTAAAAAATACAAATTAAATATACATAACACCTCCCCCCATAATAAAAGATTCATACACTAAAATTTTAACTATTAATCAAATATACAGGTAATTAAAAATTACTTAAGATGAATTCTTATGAATAACACAAAACATACATAATGGAATACAATACTTCTATTTACATGAAAGTGCATCTGCAATTAGCCTTTAGTCCCCTGATGTGCCTGATGTTAATATTATATTCCTGCAACATCTTCCTCCACCTTAACAATCTGATTTTTGTCTACCATCTTGCCAGTGACAGTAAGGGGGTTGTGACCATTTGAGATAATAATCAGAGAAGGAAGCTTTGCAAACCCAGTATCAAAACCAACATTCTTCTCCATCATGGAATAATTTCTTTAGTGTTTATTTAATTTCTACACTATTTTTGACCTCTTGAATCAACATTCCATCAACCACAACATCGCTTGCATCAACAGACATTTTAAATGATTGAAATTCGAGCTAAAACAACTGGTTCACTCTCAAGTATGGCCTTTAACATATCAAAAGCCTCAGACAGTTTTCAAACCAATAAAACTTGGTTTTCTTACTAAAAAAATTAGTCAGGGGTTCAGCAATTAAAGAACGTTTGGAGCAAAATTTCCAATATCCAGCCATACCCAAAAATTGCATCAGTTGCTTTTAATTGATAGGTATGGGAAATTCAGAGGTAGCCTTCACTTAAGGTCTATAGGTTTAACTTGTCAACGTCCTACAGTATGTCCTAGAAATGTGACACAAGCTTGGCAAAACTAAGTTTTACTTAAATTGTCAAATCTGCATCATTGAGCCTATTAATAAACTTTCAAATCATCTCCAAGTGATCTTTTCAGGTGTCATTGTAGATGATAACATCAACAATGTAAGCATCACAGTTATCTAAACCAAATGTAATCATGTTCGTTAAACACTGAAAGTACAAGGAGAACCTTTCAGACCAAATGGCATTACATTATATTCATAACGTCCATCAGGAGTTACAAATGCCAAAGTTTCCTTAACCCTTTCTATCAGTGGAATTTGTCAGAATCCTTTCAAAAGGTTAAAATTGGTGATATTTTTGCAAATTCAAATTTGTTGATGCAGTCATCAATTCTTGGCAATGGAAATAATCTGTTTTAGTCACACTATCCTATAGTCTGTGCACATGTGTTAAGTATTATCTGGTTTAGGTACAAGTATATATGGTGAAGTCCAGTCACTTTTACTTGGCTCCATTAAATCATTTTCCAGCAAATACTGAATTTCTTTTTCAAACATTCCTGTTTTAGAGGATACTGCTTCACAGGTGTGGAATTTACAATTTCAGTGTCATGGCAGGTTTATTTGTTTGTGTAGGAACATCTCGAAACAAGTGCTCATATTCAAATAACAGCTGTTTCAGTTCATTCTGATCTCATGGCCTTTAGATGTGAAAGTTTCTGGTCCAGATTATTCAATACTTCAGAATTTCAAGGATTGGTTACACCAAAGTCAATATAGTTTGATTGCATTCCATTACTTGAACCCTCACTGTGTGGGACAGGTACTAAATTGACAGCATTATTGACCTTTCTATCTCTATCAACATACTCCTTTAATATATTTATATGGCAAAGTTGTTTTAATTTCACCACCAAGAAGTTTTAATAACATAATTAAATCACTCACTTTCTTTTGAATTGTGTAAAGACAGCAGTACTTAACCTAGGACGATTTTAGTTAAGGGCAAGAGAGCCAGAACTCTATCATCAGCCTTAAAGCTCCTCTCCTTATGTCTTTTTGTCATATCTTAATTTTATTTTTGTCTGAGTAGAGTGCAGATTAGTTCTTGCAACTTTACAAGCCTTTGACAACTTGTATTTAAAAAAAGAAACATTGTTGAGAAGATTAATTTCTGTATCCTTACTTGAAAGAAGTTTCTATGTTAACAACTTCAATGGTCCAAAAACTAGTTTAAAGGGATTAAATCTTAAAGATTTTTGAACTGATTATTTAATAGCTGACAACAGTAAATGAACATTTTGGTCCCAATCTTTTATAATATCAAAACAATATGACCATATCATATTCTTCAATATTTAATGATATCCTCTGCATTCGGACAGAAGACTTAAAATGCTAGCTGCTTAATTCATAGACATCTTGCTAGAAATTCCAGATATAAAATTTTAACCCTGATCAGATTGGACAGATCTGGGAAGGCCAAATTGTCTAAAACAAACTTTATCAAAGCTTTTGCTATGATTTTAGCTTTAATATTCCTCAAATGAAATGCCTCTAGGATGCACACATTATGGTCAACAAGTATTGGTTGCCTCACTTGGTCTTGGGTAGGGGACAGACACAGTCTAAATGGTTTGTTGATGCAGGAATAGGTTGCAGATAAGCCTTATGTATCTTCTGATTGAGTTTTCCTACCATCTGACAGGTGTGACAAGATCTACATTATTTACACTCACTCACTCGACCAATAAAAATGATTCAAGATCTTGTTGCAAGTATTACTGACCAATATATAACCATCCAAAGGAGTTTCATGGGCTAAACAAAGAATTTCCTATCTATACAACTTAGGAACAATTTGATAGCTCAATGACCACTCACTGACCACTAATCACCAGCGGGTACCTACGGTAGTATCCCTTTTCTCGTAAGGAACATATTTTTAACAAAATAACAAACAGGAACTTTTGTGGCTTCAGTTTCACAAATAGCCCTCCAAAATAAACAGGAGATCTCCGGATCTTGTTCCTGTTTGGTGACAAATGATTGTTGTTTGTCACCAGATTATAATAAAGAGAATGAAAAGTAAAATGAGGATCATTGTGATCAATATCTTTTGATTGATCCATACCAGGAGTAAAAGTGACATTATCAGAAGTCTGACCAATAAATGTGTCAGATAAAGAAATAATTTCCCAATCAACATCATTCTCAAGAGCTTTCTTTGCCATAGCTTTAGTAACTGCACAAGATGAGTACAACTCAGGGGTTTTATTTTCAATAGGATCAATTTTCTGATGCAAACAAGGCTTGTCAATTACAAGTAAATTAATCACACACTTATATCCAGCAAGGTCATTACCTAGTAATAAATGAATACCCTTGATGGGTAAAGATGATAGTGTTCTGATTGTCATGTTTCCTGAGACTATATCTGGTGACAAATTTACACCATGGAGAGAAACATTAACAAAGCTACACTCTACTACCTGAATAAGAAAACTTTCATAAGGAAACTTCCCATTTTAATGTAAACCTTTGAAATTAATAACATAATATAAATATTATGTTAGATTTGATATTAGTCAAGATATTGCAATACATTACTTGCTTTGATCATATTGTCTCCAAAGGGAATAGGGGTTATTTTTGGTGAAAAGGCAGTACTAGATTTACCATTGTGTTTAGCTGCGCTTAAGCACAGGGCCCCTGTTGACCAGGGGACCCATCTTCTTGGCAAAAAATATTATGATGAATTTTTCTTTGTAAGGGGCCACATAATTTAGTACAGGGCCTCATTTGTCCTAAATCAGGCACTGAAAAAAGGACATTAATAATATAAAAACATCTATTACAAATATGTAAATGTAGAATGAAATCATCATAAGCTATAAATATACATGTATTTTTCATTTTGCCACCATTTAATGCTATTTTACTTTGAAACCATTTAATGCTATTTTACTTTGAAACTAATGCAAACATTAGCTTATTTGCTGTTAAAAGTAAAAAGAAGTCATCACTTCCATTGCTGAAGCATAATGATTTGTGTTGCAAACTAGAATATTGGCATGTAAAATAAAGCACTGACAATCAACAGTTGCTGTTCTGGAGTTACTCAATCAGTAAAATCATGAATGGAATAAAAACAAATCATTAATTCAGTTTAAAACAAATATTTTATTTCAAGTTTTTCTAATTGTTAAAAATATGAATTCATAGAATGAAATAGAATTTCTGCATTAAAACTAAATGTGTGTAAAACCAACATTGGTTTATGATATTAAAATAATGCTTTCAATCATTATTATTTGAAACTAAGTTTATTATTTTACTAATAAATTTATCTCTTGTAAGCAGAATAGTAAAATTATGGACATAATTCTATATCATATGCTGAAATTCCATTTTGCATCAAGAGGCTTGACTCATTATGTTCATGTAAATTGTATAATGGTCATTATTTTAATTTATAATGCAAGTACATAATGTATTATGAATAATGACATTTGGTAAAGTTAAAAAACAAGAATCATAATTTACTTAGTTACCTAATTGATTTGTGTGACTTCCTGAAGCTACTTGTAGTCCACCTAAAACTGTTCACCAGTCCCAAATGTCAGCTTTTTACAACACTGCTTCATTAAAAGGTTATTTTGAAAATATATCATAAAAAGTGAAATTAATTTAATTTCACAGTTTTGTAAAAGAACTCCATTGTGCATTTAAGACCTGCTCTGTACATTGCTCTTACTGTCTTTACAATAATGAACAGATTTAAATGCCTAAGAATTAAGGATTGAATATAAAATGTTTTTTAGAACACTGGATTTTTTGCACTAAATTGCCTTCCCAACATTTGAAGCTATTTCAATTTGTGTAATTTTACTGGAAATATGAAAATAAAAATCAGCATTTTATGTATACATGTAGTATATGTAATTTTAAACATTTACAAAAAGGGGCAGCATATAATACTAGACTCCCAGCAGTGACCACCTCATTTTGGAATTTAGAGATTTTGCAAGATAATGTGAGATCATTATTTTCATGTATTGTGAAACTGGCCTATTGTTACATCTTCATAAAAAAAATGATAAAATCTGCAAAACTTTGTTCAGTCTAAGTTCACTACCCAATGGATGAATTTCATGTCAATTTGACATTGCTCAGATTTGTGTAAATACATACAAAGAACACTGTTGCTGTTTATGGGCTTAAAGCCATTTTCCAGCATATGATATGCTATACATGGAGGGAGGGCATCATTCATTATGCATGTGTAAGATTTTTTTTTATTACACATACTTCTTATATTTTCTGTAAATCTTAATATGAAATCTACTGCTGTTGGTTTTGTAGGATTATCTCCATAAAAAGTTTACAGATACATTTAAAAATCTCTTTGATCCAAAAACATATTTATAACTGTTTACAATATAGAACTTTATAATGAAATGTAATATTTATTATTTATTTTTTACAATTTAGTTTTATAATTGCTGACAGAACTGATTTCAATTGTATGTTTAATACATTTAGTTTTTTCACACCTACATATTTACATACTGCTAGTTTGTTGTAAATAATGAATAATTTACACCATCACAAAATACACATTTCTTCCATGAAAACGTGAAATGGGACACAAAAAAATGAAATTTCATTGTTAGAATTGCAATTAAACAATACAATATAATTATACATTTGGATTCTTTTCCATTTGTTCCAGTAATTTTTCTTTCTGAACCAGTAATTATCTTTGTTTTGATTAAATTTAGTAAATATGGATATCACAACAGTGTATAAAAGATGTTATAATTTTTAATATTAAAACTTTTTACTTGAAATAAAAATTCAAGCAATGATTATTTCATAATTCTGGAAATCACTTTTCTAGTAATGATCAGTCCTATTAATTTGATCTCCAATTCTTGCCTATAAAATTTGCTACTGCATCACTTTTCTTCTGCATTTACTCTTATAAATATAAATAATATTATCAAGTTATGAATTATACATTCACAATCAATGATTCACTATGCCATATACAATATCTATGCTTCAGGAATAGGGGGATAATTTTAAGCAGCATTTGGAAATTGGCCCAAGAGATCAAAATAGGCCTTTCTTTGCATCATACCCTGTGTTCACATGATAATATCTTGCATGGAATTGTTGGTTTTATGTAATGGAGAAAAATAAAACAATCTTGCGTATCTGACAGATTTTAGGGCATCTGAAGGCACAGCAAAATGTTTAAATTGCATATTATCCTCTTATTCTTCCAAATATGCACTCAACACATATTTTGTTTAGAAAGAAAAGCAATTGTACTATTTTTTAAGATATTTTTTGAAAATTGTAGCTGATGTGCGTTACCTGTACAGGAGTTTTGAATTAAGTGTATGAGGCATGTAATTGAAACTGGAAGATGCATCGCCAGCATGATGGAAGTGCATGTTGTAGTTAGTCATCTAATTCTAAAGGCTTGACAAAATATGTTATACTACAGAAGTAGATTAACTTTTTGACTTAATATTTGTGCACCATATAACAAATTCATAGCTTTTCAAACCCTAGATATGTAATTTTAATAGGTCTGATCAAGAGCTTAAAAGGTATATAATTTTGGACTGTTCCTCGGATAACTGTTAGCACCACTCTATGGACTTATAAACACAGATTAACCCTTTTGTATTCTTGAGCAATGTTGTTGGCTTTTAATTACTGCTCAAGTTTCATGTTCAATAATGTATGCAACTGAAAAAATTCATAGATGGATGAATTTGTATTCATGGCTTAAACCTCATGAGGATTATGTTTGTATTTCAAAGTAAATCAATACAAGGTGAATTCTAATGATGCACAATTGATGATGTTTTACCACTGAATTATCCAAGAAATGAAAAACATGGGGATAAAAATTTTCACAGTCTTTTAATTTGCTCAAAGAATTGATGTAATGTCAGACATTTATTTAGTTTAAGGAACAATAAAAAAAATGTTTTTGATTTTTTACATGTTTGCAAGTTCCCTTTTGTGGACAAGAAACCTGCTGAGCTCCAAATTCCAGAAATTGTTACTATCATAGGTTCCTATGATATCGTGGATTCTGTAGTATCATGGTATTTGTATCATTATTTGTACCTTTTCCTTATATATACCAGCTGATCTAAATTTGTACTTCTGCTTTGCCATTTGGTTTCTGGAAAATGTCCAGATTTTTATTGGTGAATGCACTGTTATAACAATGAATCCATGAATATAACTAATTTCCAAACATGACTGTACCCTTTCCTGAAATATAATCACTATCTTTTCCAACAAAATAACATAATCCATTAACCAGTTTATCATCTGATAATATCCAATGAAGTCTTGTAAGAGTCAGATCACATGATTACCAAAGCTGTCATGAATTAATAGAATCCATGGTAACAAATAAGTCAAAATCTGAAGTATGGCAATGTCATGAGCTTCCCCAGGTTAAGATGGCTTTCAAAATTAAGTGGTGCTAAATAAAAACTTTGTTAAGTTACTTCTTACAGCATTAAATGTGCACATAAAACATATATAAAAGTATAAAATTGTTATATTCAAAGAAATATATTTTCTATGCATTTTCATACTTGATTAACAAAACAATACACATATTATTATGTGAATATTTAAACAGAATCCAGATATATATATATA
>QKMX01287555.1:0-10166 GCA_003401595.1 Venustaconcha ellipsiformis | reverse complement strand
TATCCTGACACCAGGCCGACCAGTCCTAACACTAGCCTTTAAATGTGTTTGAATGTGCGAGTATTCCCGTTCTGCCTCAGTTTTCAGCTGGGAACAGGGACTGTCATCAAAAATACGTAAGATGTCCGTTATATCCCAAGTTCTACCTCCATGAAATTTCCCATAGTGTCCAATGAAGTTTTGAACATGGAAAATGGACTATAACTAAACAATGACATTGGATTCAAATGTACCCCCATGTCAGTTCGAATGTAAAACCGGTGTACAGTTTTAACCCCCAAATCCCTCCGTATGTGAAACTATGGGTTAGGTTAATTCCCTTCGTGCCACAAATAGCCCCATTTAAGTAGTAACAACTAGAAAAAAAAAAACCATGAAGTATATTTAGTCGCTGACTAGACAAAGCGAATATTGTTTAGTCAGAGCTTATCCGTGATACGATGATACGTGTGATACGATGTCCTGTGAAGTCCATAATTAGGCAAATTTCGAATAGAATCATAGAATATTCTGCATGAATGTATCCTAGGTACTCGATTCAAATTGGGCGATAACTGCAGAGTAATTTGAAATTAAGATAGACACGAAGCAAAATTAAATGGACCCATATAAATAAAATAAATAGGATTAACTTGACTGAGTTCGTTCCTTTTAAATTATTCACCTTTTTCTATGTAGTACATATAGTAGAGAATATGGTGTAATGGAGAAATGGTAATATCTGCTGAAATAATTTATTTTGTTCCACAATTTATGCTGCTATATACATTTACTTAAATCCAAGTTCTCTAAGTGGATTACACAGTTCATTATCTATGAATAAAACACAACAGTCACATAAAAATGAGACATTTATTACAACTAAATATTCCAAACCAGTATTACCTACAATTGACAAACTACGAGAATGATTTGAAAGGTGTGACTATTTCGTTATAGCTTCTTGCTTCTTTGAATCTGTCAATAAAGTTAAAGCCGATGAATAACACAAGTAGCGTTCCATAGAATGTTCAACAGTTGTATATGCAGAACGTCGAACGTTGGCAGACATATGTGTGTGACATAACATAGGTAAATGAGAGTTACGTAAAAGGTCGGAGACTAAGAATTCCTTTACTCGCAAAGAGGATATTGAAAATATACAGCTGATTTGAAGTATTTTCTGACCAACTTTGATAAAGTGTGCAACTGTCTGTCAACTCGTACAATTTTTTTTACAGTGGTTTCGTCTTTTAAAGATGGTATTGATGAGTACTTACGTTCTTAATCGTTGTGTGAGATTGATGAGCAGAAGTGGCTGATGTGCAAGTGCCAAAGGATGAAGTTTCATATACAATATAATGTTATACAATGTAATATCTTTTGATTATGACGGTAATTTATTAATCAGCTGTTTTTGCATATATTAAAGAATCATTTCAGTTCAGAAAAGTTTGTTAAAGATTGGTCCCGTATTTGTTGACGGCTGGTCAAAAACAGACTCATATTGAAATCGTAAAAAAAAAAACAACAATCGCCAAATATGAAAACATATTTGAATGTGTTTGAATGAGATTATCACGGGCGATGAAGCACGTATTTACTTTTCTATAACAAATTCAAGAATAAATAATACAATCTGGATAGTAGAAATCCAGTAGGCAATACAAGTAACACTAGGACTGTCACTAAAGTTTTCTAAACAGTATTATAAAAGACCGGACATTCAAGTACATGTGTCTCATTTTATAATTGGTACTGAACATTTTTATGCCCCCAAAGTGTCGTCAATAGTTACGCTCTATGACAACGCTCCTGGGAATACAACCGTCATCGTGATTGATTTCCTAAGGACAACAGCATCCAGACTTTGTCACATCATATATACGGACCATACTGTCCTAATGTAGCTGTATCTCCAAGTCGGGTTTGACTTATTAGTTCTCATAAATTTGCTGATAGACCCAAAATATGATACCCACCAAAAAGTATAACTGCAGTTTCTCAGTGCATGAATAACATACTAAAATTGGCATTTGATAATTGGATTGAGAAGTCTGTAGAGGTCCACCGGGAGTACTTTAAGAAAATGCATTGGAGAATTGTTGACTAACAAGGAACTATGTTGAACTGCGCATTGATATTCAGGACTTTTGAATACCCATCGTATCACTACTCCATGACCAAACCAGAAAAGATACTGCTGTTTTACTTCTTTTGTCATGTCATTATGCACAGAGTCCGCAACAAACTCCCCTAGTAGAGAGAAAGTAGATATAGTCACCTGATTCTGGGTATGTAATCATATATTCAGATGGATCGAAAAAGGCAATCAATTTCGATGCCAACTCAGCATATACATGAGGTATAAAATATAAATTCTATGGCTAACAATTAGGAGAAATATTAAATAATACATATGAACATACATTAATAAAGACATAGTCAATACAGTGAAGTTAAGTTATCTGAGAGGTAACCCAGCAGGTGAATATTAAGTGAATTCATTCATTTATTTTTTTCTAAAGAGTTATCTTTTACTGAAATTACACCCGACATAATAATTGGCACCAACACACAATACATTGCAAAATATAAAAAGCTCTTAACTCCACCCCACCGAAAAACAACTCCGACAAAAAAGACAAGACCCCAATAAACAATCCAGTCAATTGCACAATTCATGTCAGATTCGTGAAGAATACATTTCAGCTGATACAATAAAATCTATGTAGACTTTGGGGTAATTCAGTCACATACCAGACTGGACGTCATTGCCAAGAAACACATACCAGACTAGACGTCATTGCCAAGAAACATATTATAATTAATACTGTATAGCGTTTGACAAATATACCGTTGCTTACCAGAGATCTGATTTTCAAGCCGCTGTACCTAGTTAGTATATTTGTATACCCTTTGATGTACCATTATAGGGCACATGTATCCCCAACTGTAGAAGTGAATGTGAATACTGCGTACAAAATATGTAATGCGGATATATATACATATCTAAAGCACCGCTCTCAATTTACTTGACACGTCTTCCAAGAGCAGGAAATAAAAAGTTTACGGAGAGACACACTTAGCGATAGCTTCAATCACATGCATTACCAAGATAATATAGCTTAAGAGAAAATGGTTAAATCACGTGACAATCCAGTTGTATGTTCTACTTAGGACTAGCTATATTAATCTAGATCTTAAATTTGATCTTCACTATTAAACCTTAATACATGGGATGTCACGAAACAGAACAATTTAGGTGTCCCTTTGTTTATCCTGGAATCTGAAACAGTTGATTAAAATACAAAGGGAAAGGAAAGAAGCTATACAAATATAAATTTTCGGTCTTGTTTTTGAAGATATGGACCAATCTACGTAATGCAACGTATCTTGGAGTGACAGTATACAAGTATAGCAAGTTCTTTTCCCTGCACAACACTAATATTAAAGAGTCAAAAGACAAAATGTGATGGAAAAATAAAAATATGGACCCGTGGCCTAACTCTAAAAACTGCTTATGATGACGCATATGCATACAGTTTCATCAATTGTTCTGTAGTATGTATATTATTAATATGATAAAAGGAAAGTGTGATAGAAAACTTAAAGTATTAGTTTGTTACCATGACCTTTAAAAAAGAACCCAATGAGAAACAGAGCACACCGTCAAATAATAATGTACGAAAACTTTCGTACCTTAATCTCGAATGGCTGAAAACGTATAGAGTGGAAAGGAAAGTGTGACTGAATAAATAAATAATATATAAATATATAAATAGATAAATATTTCATCCTTGAGCATTAGTACCATAGAGCTCCCGAAAAGCAACTCAAAATGAAAGAAAAAGAAATGCAATTATATTTTAGGTGGAAGTTTTTACGCAGATCTTCGGAAAATAAGGAACTATTTATACCGGATCTGTTTCGTACATTTAAATGTAAAAAAAAGAAGTAAATGTTTACAACTCATATGTGAGGTTTCAACAAATGAAAACAATTGTGTTTGGTATCCACAGAGAAAAACAATCGATAGGGGAAAGAGAACATTACTTTTAAACATATGTTTGATTTCTCTCTTGGGAATAATTGATGTGCAATTATACAAACTCAAGGGGCTGAAATAAATGTTTTCATAAAGGAAAACTTCAATTTCAATTTAAGATCTTTGCATGTTGGATATTGATATTGGTATTTTATATCATTTAACGTATAAAAGTTAAAAATGCTGTTGAGATAAACACATATACGGTTGTAAACCCAATTTTAGAGAAACTAAGCAAAATACGTAATACCCTTGTGGGCATTTACAAAACGATACAAGTTAACTATACTAAATTTTGAATCCTGATAGCACAATATCCAAAAAAAGAACCAAATGCACTGATAATCTTATATGCAGATTCTTGATTTTATTGCTATTTTGCATTGTGGAATATTCTTCTGCAGAAATAATTACTTATTGTAACATAATTTCATCAAGATGTCGATATGTCGTTGGAAAACATATAAGTGAACAATTTAAAATTGAATTCAATAGCCAAGTTGATCACTTTTGAAAGAGTTTTCATTCATTGATATGACTGAGTGTCTAAGAGCAAATGAAAAATGCACTAGAAGCAAAACAGGAATAGTCCTTCTGATAAGGATTGTGTTACCGTTGATATTTTAATTATACCAGACGTATTCGTTGTGTGAACAAAAGTATATCATCTCTGTCAAGTGATAAAGTTTTCTTTCTGTATCTAACTGCGAACGTAAATTAAGAATTGTGAAATTATCTCTCAAGTGGAGGATTAACATCCATCAAGCAGAATATCATTGATTATACACGGAAGAAACAGAGAGAATTTGACCTTCAGCCATACATGCACATGCCAAGGAGGATAAGTTGTGAAAATATGTTTCTCGTGTTTAGAATAAAAAGAGGTTTGGAAGCTATTTTCTTCATCGCGTATATCCCTATTTAATGAGATTCACAAAGTATGTGTTCATTAATCAATCAATGAGCTGTCAAACTGGACATAGCTAATGAATGCCAAGATATTTAACGCCTTCCTAATGTGTGATGAATGATAAAGGAAAGCCATATGACTTGAAAAGGATTTTATCGATACGCTTTCGATGAATCATTTACAGTACAGGATATGAAATAAGAAATATTGTCCTGAACAAATGAAATACCAGAGATTAATATGACTTTAAGTCTTCAAAAAAGGTACTAAAATATGTTTAGTTCTCAAGCTTCATTCATATAATTTAAATCATTATATGGAATCCAGTGCGGAACAATATCTAGTGCATTTTTATTTGCGGTATTTTAAATGTTTATAAATTAATGATTTGCCCTCATCTTTCCCTTTTTATCAATATGTTTCACTATCCTTCCTTTTAATACTCTCCTCGTTTAAAGACGAATCGTTTTATTTTATGCTGTCCATGGGTCCGTCTGTATTCCTCAACAATAACTCGATTTATCGACTATCTATACTTACCAGACTGGAGGCTTGCATTTAAAGTAAGGAAGAAACCAACCTGTTTCTAGATCAAACGTTTATAAGTCAAGATCTTATTACTGAGTTTAGACAAATAATTTCCTAACATTAATTTGAGTTGTCTGCAATTAAGAAACTGAATGGTTTGCACTTGGGTAAAGAAAGACTCAAAACCAAGATCACAGAGACTGTAAGAATGAAATTCATGTATGCTCAATAACCTTTGTTTTATATCGCATACCTGGATAAACTTGAATGGATGACTTGCACGTGGGGCAAGAAAGAAGACTACTTATTTGGAGTCAAAAAGGTCAAAGGTCAAAGTATCTCTAGCTGTATGAAGAAAAATGACTTCTATAGAAGATGACAGTTACCTACAAGGAGGTTTATTAAGCATATGCAGATTCACGTTCACCAAGTCCTTGTTATCTGTCGATAAACGCTTTTTATGAATTCACAACCAGTTTCGAAAATGATGGGGCATTTATGCTTTCTATAACGTTTACGATTGCTATCTTAAAAGGGACTGGGTATTTAACCTTATCAGATGCTTAATTAAATAATTGCTATTGTAAAGTGGTATGAAATCTGATATTAAGAATGACACCATAAAATACTCTTTGTTCGTGAAGTGATAACATTAGTAGATCAATACCTGATGTTTGAGATCTCCTGATCGCGCATTTGAGCAGGAAACAATATTCATTTAATGGAAACATGACAGCGAGAAAGGGAAAGAAAATAAGAACCGATTTTCAGTAATCTGTTTGGACATGCGATTAGATGGATCAGTTCAATAAGAAGGTCTATGTCCCTCAGATGATGAAGAAACTAACATCAATATGCGAAATAAAACTATGAAAGATCCGGTTTCAACGCCATCTTCCGCGTGCTTAAGTAGCATGATGAGATTAGTTTGTAACGTTGGTGTCAACTAGGTAAAAGTGACACGTTACTAGTTTTCTTACAACCAATGAAAATTGAAATTACAAATGAATTAACTATATTTTTGCAGCAATATATCCACTTTGATAAAAAAATTACACACTTGATTTAGAAAAGTTCCATGAATTTTAAGATTGCACACTTAACTCAAATATTAAAAAGTAAAATTATAAGACGATGCATTTTTTTTTACAAAACATACGAAGAACTTGCACTTATCAAATAAAATGTGTCATCAAGGATCCGAATAAATAATGTTTCCCAGGAGTGTAATAAATATAAATAAATGTGGAAGGAAACAAGTGAAAGGAAATTAAAATAGCATCCAAACCATTTCCGCAAAAACACAAGTGAATAAACGTATAGCATCACACACCTCTGGCTGTCTTGGTTCAACTCATCCTAAAGGATATGATAGATTCGCACTATCCAATGTTGCACATGATATTTACTTAAAGACATTGTACAGTATGTGCTATAAGGAGAATATAACTAGTGTTGTACAATGGCCTATGTTTTTCCTTAAAAAATCGATGCCAATGATCTGTTCTGGTTCACAAAAGTTAACGTTGGGAGTTTTTTTTAAACAATGAATATTACCTTTGACATGTTCTAGTTAACACAAGTTTAAATTAGGAGGTTTTTATTCACATTAATATTTCACTGAAATGTTACAGTTAACACAAATTTAAGATGGGATACTTTTAACATTACATTGCCGTCTTCTGGTTAACTCAAGATTAAGTCAAGAGCTTTTTATTTATACTACTACCATATTGACTTGCTCTGGTTAACAGAAGTGTGAGTTAGGAGGCTTTCATTTTGCACAAATATTACAAATTGAATGCAGAGCAGAAGAATACGCGGTTAACAGGTTCAACAAACCACACTAGCATAGGACTTACAAGTTCAATAAATTCTATTTTGCTTTCTGGAAAGCAATGACTTTAATGACACATTTTATTTGATAAGTGCAAGTTCTTCGTATGTTTTGTAAAAAAAAATGCATCGTCTTATAATTTTACTTTTTAATATTTGAGTTAAGTGTGCAATCTTAAAATTCATAGAACTTTTCTAAATCAAGTGTGTAATAATTTTATCTAATTGGATTTATAACTGCAAAAATATAGTTAATTCATTTGTAATTTCAATTTTCATTGGTTGTAAGAAAACTAGTAACGTGTCACTGTTACCTAGTTGATACCAACGTCTTTTTTAAGGATACGTCTCAATCTATTTATTAAAAAAGTTATTTCTATGGAATATAGGTCAGAATGGTTACAGCGAACCTGAATTGATTTTATGCTATTTTCACCGAACATTGCTGTAATGCCATGCCTTCTGTCATAATGCCTGTATTTATTACTTAAAGCCATGATAATGATCATAATGGTTTTGATTAGTACTTAAAAACATGTTTCTGGCCATAACGCTTGCGTACGGTATGTAAAACTGCTGCCTTTAGTCACAACGCTTGCGTTCAGTATGTAAATCCATGCCTTTAGTCACAACGCTTGCGTTCAGTATGTAAATCCATGCCTTTTAGCCATAACGCTGGCGTTCAGTATGCAAATCCAAACAATTAGTCACAATGCTTGCGTTTGCTATGTAAAGCCATGCCCTTAGTCACAATGCTTGCATTTAGTATGTAAAACCATGCCCATACTCATAATGCATGTACTTAGCATGTAAAGTCATCCCTATAGTCACAATGAGTTGAATTAGTATGCAGAGTTATGACTACAGTTATAATGGTTTTCTTCAGTGTCTGGGGATGACACCAGAATATTTTTCCACTGAAGCATTAGGTGCCACTACAAAAATGACTTCTGAAAGACAGAAGTGAATAACGACTAATTGGATATCATCATTGATGAAATGACGTCAGAAGTCTTTTTACTCCTCTGTTGGTATAGACAGTATGCATGTATATTGACAGTATGCACGTATTTGCGTATTTACTATACGTTTGTATTCTTATTCGATTAAGAACAGTAAATATGACGTCAGAAGTCGTTTTACTCCTCTGTTGGTATTGACAGTATGCACATATTTGCGTATTTACTAAACGTTTTATTCTTATTCGATTAAGAACAATAAATATTTGTGAAAGTGATAAGAATGTGAATCAAGTGCCTGAAAAATTAAAGACGCGTACAAGGCGACATCGTTGAGGAATGATGGAAGTTAGGTTCTACTTCGCGTCATCAACACAAGACCAAATCAAACATTGATTTTTAAAGGAGAATTGTGGGTTAAAGCTCGCATTATTTGCAAAATGTTTGACTAGCATGGCAGAATAAGGAAAAAACCAAATAGAGAGTGTATTGCGGCTTTTTTATTCTCTTGGAAAGGAAATCACAAGGGCAGTTGAATATCTATGTGTGTTGCGTACATGTTTCGAGAGACCGAGTTGAGGAGAGGATGGCAGTTTAAAAATCTTTTGTTTCGCATCTGACGTGGCTACATAATATATCTTGCGGTAAATTGTTTGATTTTAATCTCTTAAGATATATTAAAACCACTGTCCTATTATATCAACATCATCTCATCACCATTCCGCACTTCGAAACTATCTTTAGATTAGGAAGGTAAAGGACCGTATGCATTTATTTGATTTACTTATTGCGGCACATGCGAGCTTTCTGCGGTTATATAGAACTCACCTTGTCAGAGCTGTTTACTTGACTGCATGTTTCTCATTCGCTGTTTGTTCTAACGATGCATACTCAATAATTGAATTTTCTAGAATATGCACAAGGGGTTAAACCAAATAATTATGTTGTCTCAGTGATTGCAGTTTATGTCTTTGAGGTGGGGAGATTCGTAATTAATTTCTACCATTTGTAACTGATAGAAATTTGCTTTGTTAGATTAGTCCAAATTTTTCAGGGTTTTCATCATGTCTCAGTCACATGGCTTAATGCAATTTTTATTACATAGGTGATATTTGTCGAGTTGGCCATATTTTATCTTAATTGACAAAATGGCGTAGATTTTGAGTGGTGTATATAGTAAAAAAACAGGGATGAGTCCAGGTTCTTGTTATTCCATATACAATTGTACCTAGATTGCATGCACGAATTTTTGTATCATTTAGTTCAATAAAATACCAATTGTAATGTTTAAACGGCCATTTTATTGTATAGCTATACAAAATGCGTCAAAGATTGCATATAATATCTTGCATGGATCAGTGGTCTTTCAGCTAACTCAGATGTGTTTGACCGGGCAATGATACATAGTAGATTGCTGTGTCCAATTATGTCGGAATCTGGTTCATCGATGGGTCGACCGCAGCTCCAGTAATGTACACTAGCGACATTTTATTATATTGATGGATAGTTAACTTCCTACTGGTATATGAATAGAAGAAACATGGCGTTGGGATATGAGTAACTTCTCGGCAGCTAATTTGAAATCTTAAGCTAACACCTGAATAACAATCTCATACAATTAATTCGTTACTTGAAAATATTTATTCTGAACAGATTCGTAATTTATTTTCCTTTTGTATCGAGGAATATTTGAAAATTTCTGATTATTTGTTATTACGTGTTAGTTCCTTCATACCTGTCGGCACAATTAATGCAGGTCAACAGATTAAATAACGCTTTATACAATCATTTGAAGCTGTTCTTACAGAACATCAGACATCTGTACATAATTGTATATGCGTTTGTTGTGTTACGACCCTGTGGTTAAGGTATGTGTGTGTTAAGAAATGAATTTTGTATAAATCTT
>QKMX01287442.1:0-10110 GCA_003401595.1 Venustaconcha ellipsiformis | reverse complement strand
CACAAAGAACTAGTTACTGCAGGAATTTTAAAGGGTTTACACCACTTGCCACAAAGAACTAGTTACTGCAGGAATTTTAAAGGTTTTACACCACTTGCCACAAAGAACTAGTTACTGCTGGACTTTTAGAGGGTCTACACCACTTGCAATATGTAACAAGTTACTGTATGATTCATACTTTTCATTAACTCCATGCAGTACATTTGTTAGCTATATTTTAAAAAATATTCTGTATGTTACATACTAATATTTCTTCTGGTGCAAATAGATGTACAACACAGTATCATGAATAAGTAATGATCTCTAAACAAAGAACATTCATTTTTTTTTAGCAATGACTTCTTGAGGTATCCTGTAAGGAAGGTGTCACAAAGACATATACATTATGTAAAGTTTACACCATATTAAATACAAAACCATGAAAACAACTATATTTATAGCTGATATGCATCACTCCTTCTTCGCTATATTCGAATACAGTGAAACCTTATCTTACAAAACACCTTAATACAAAGATGTTCATTAAATACATTTTCAGAATTCCTGATAAAATTCTTTGTACAATTATCTGTATATCATGGACACATATTCAGTGTGAACAATTGCTTCTCTCACTGCTCAGTTTTATAAAATGAGAAGTAGGGATTTTTCCCATATCAGAATTTTTTTTAATTGTGTATTGCTCTTTGCTTACTGAAATGATTTATGAAATTTATTAGAGCTTTCTCTGTGACCAACATTATTAGCTCATATTACAATGAGTTTACAGACTTATTTCTTATACCTCAGTTAAAATTACTTCAGAATTTCTCAAGGCCGAAACAATTTACTTTAGAATACAGAATTTCTCAGGACTGAAACAATTTACTTTAGAATACAGAATTTCTCAATACCGAAACAGTTTACTTTAGAATACTTCAATGGAACAACAGGCTTCTTAAAAAAAGTGGTCACAAAATTCAAAAACATCAAAAGGGTCTCTGGTTGATCAACCAGGGAAACATAAACTACTGTTGTGAAAAATGATTCTTTCCCAAGTTGAAATTATGATTAAATATTTAACTGTCACAATCATTTCCAAGTAAGATGCTGAAATACATCTAAACTTGAACAGTGGGCTTTTAATAGGTTTTATGAAGCTGTGTAATATTAATAATTCTAATATTCAATATTTCAATATGCTGTTTAAAATGTAAAAATTCAAATATTTGATAGAATAATATTCTGCTTAATATCTTATAATTCTAATATTAGGTTTCAATATGCTTTTTAAAATAAAATAATTCAAATATTTAATTGATTAATATATTATTTAATAATTCTAATATTTAACAGATTAATATGCTATTTAATATTAATTCTAATATTTAATATTTCAATATGCTGTTTAGCAAAAATGTAATAATTCTAATATTTAATAGATATGTAGTTAAATAATTCTAATTTTCTAATTCTAATTTTTAAAAGTTTCTTATTTGCTATTTAATTAAATTAAATTAACATTAGTACTTTTGGTAATAAGTAATCAAAACCATACACCTGATGAATTAATGGCTGCTGAAATCCAATTTTAATTTTTTAAATATTTTTTAACTTGATTTATTTTTAAAACTCAACATTTTCGAAATGCTTTTATGCTTTTGTAACAGAAGCTTCCTTCTACATCAAAAATGTCAGAATGTCATAGTTTCTGTGAAATTGCTAAAATTAATCAACTGTTATTTTAAAAACAAATATAGCTAAAAAGAACCAGTTTGATGAGATGTGGCATAACAAACACACAGCCATGCAATAAACTTATATAGCCTAATGTTTAGATAAACTAAAAAAATCCACAAAACTTTTACCATGACTATTTTATTTATCTGTCCATATGAAGAAAAAAAAAAGAATGTCATGGTAAATTGCAGCCTATTCTCATCTAAAATTAGTCTGGGTAACGTATATAATTTTCCAGCCAATGTAAGAAAACAAGAGACTGCTCTTTATGTCCAGTCCAGCTTTCATTTAGCCATTAAAGATGCACTATATTTTCTTGCTTATGAGAAAGACTTGCAGTCACATAACATACTGGCAGATCAGGATCTATGCTGTTTGTTTTGATGATTATTCAAAAAATAATTCTGAGACCTGTATCTGCTGGTGAATTGTACAACGACCAATCTGGGTCTATGAAGTTTACAGCTGGACCAACTTATATACCATTATATTTGATACAAGCCATATAAACTTTAAAACTTTAATCTACTGACAGATGGACATGCACACAAACACCATAGTGATCCTCATGTAGAGCTTCCACTAAGATTGATTCTACAAGAAGCTGAAATTTTCATCCAATCAGCAAATATTTTCATGTTCATTAATAATAATGCTTTTTAATCAAACGTTGGTTCCTGACTTACTTTAAAAATAAATCCTAGTGGATGTCAACACATCAGCTTACAAAATTATAAGGTAATTTATCTCTGGGCTTGTGTTATTAAATTTGTGCCAATTTCATCTCTTCAAAAAAAAATGTTTCCTCCACAATCTAACCATTTTCCCCCAAAACTGTATTCCACTCTGTTAAGTTAAATTCCAATTTCCCCCAAAACTGTATTCCACTCTGTCAAGTTAAATTCTATTTTCCCCAAAAACTTTCACTCCGTCAAGTTAAATTCCATTTTTTCTCAAAACTATTCCACTCTGTCAAGTTAAATTCTGGCAATCTGTGACCAAGTTGTAAAAATTAACTACTTGGAAATTGATGAATCACCACAAAAGAGACAGCTATTTCTGCAAATCAGCACTGCAATTTTTTAAAATAAGATCACAAAGTTTCTTGTGAAAATGTTTTCACTTTAAGACAAAGTATAACAGTCGGTATATCCCATACTGCAGAACTTGCCAAGGAGTCAGAATACCATGCAAGTGTATGGCTAACATCCAAGCAGACCCCAGCGACATCTCCTATCAAGTGTTCCACCGATTGTTCTGAGCATGAATTAAATTGATCAGTCACCCATGTAATCAAAGAAACCAAAACTAGTTAGTGATGTCATGGTCATCCATCATGAAGGGTGAAAAACAGACAATCTTAACACCTCTGACATCAATATGCAATAAATTGAACATCGCCTGGTTTGAAAACGAGAATACGGAATAATATTACTTATCTGATAACTGGCAGTGGTTAGATGTGGCATCAGTAATTACCATCTGTATGTCATTTGACAAAATCTGAATAGTTTGACTAGAATTTTTCATTTTTACGAATGGGAGAGTCAATCTTCACATTCAGACACTTCCTCATTTTAGTGCACACCAATAACACTTAGCAAACCTGCTTAAGGTATAGGGGCAGGTGTGGATCACAATTTTGATAACTGACTCCTAACTCCCCAAAATAGGCTCCTATTTGCTGAATGGGAATGAAACCTTGATATACCAATTGCTTTAATGGTCAAGATGGTGATTAGGATGCAGAATTTAGAATCAATATTGCAACTTTGCAAATTATTAAAAGAATTGTATATTTTGTTAAATTTTCTTCAAAATATTTGTCAATATATTATAAATAATATAAAACAAAATATCAAACTGAAAATGCTGGTAATGCTTAATGTTGGCAACACTAACAAATAAAGACAAAATAATTAGTCTTGTCAAAAATAAAATCATGTTTTAATTTTATCTTTTATTTTGGCTTCAGTGTAAGCAATCCTAAATGTGAATTGCAATCTTTTACTGAAACATGACAAGTGTCAATGGATGATCAAAGTCATGCACACAGAGACTGCCTTGAAAGCCTAATTAAGCATTTTGTATTATCACATTAAGTCTTCTGTATCAAATCAAGTAAAGAGCATAGAATAAAAAAGTTTTAAGGCATGTAAATCCTACATGCATAAGAGCTAAATTTCATGGTCTTGTGTCAAGTCAACTTATTTTAACTGACCAATCAACTGTGTTTTAAATATTAATATGCATGTAACATCATCGAATGGATGTAACATTAATCAGTGGTTTATTCGATGATTCACAAATACAATTAAGGATAGCAAGGGATGCAAATGACATACTTCATACATTTAATGCTTAGTATAAAAAAAAATTTTCATTATAGAGAAGTGAGATGCAAAGTTTTTAGTGAACTTAAAATTCCCAAGTTGTTACTTGGTTTGCTCAAGGATCAGCAGAAATTTATGTGACAAAGCAGCAATATGTTGCTGTTAGAACAATACAAGATCATAAACCAAGTAAGCTTCTCTAAATATATATGTCCATATTTTGTGAAAAACAAGAATTAGGTTCTGTTTGGAATCAACTGTGCATTAGAATCAGTCTTTCCAGCAACTCTTTGAGAAAAAGTGAGATTAAAGTTGAAAAAAAAACTAAGATGAAATTGCTTGTAACTCAGTGAAAATATAAAACCTTTACTTGACTTCCCTTTATAAAATTAAACAAAAGCATTACCTCACATATATCTCTTCAGTCCAGTTAACCACTATCTACTTAAATGTCCTGCTCCACATTACAGAGACCATATTTGAATAAGCTCTGCTTTTGCCATTCATGCAGTATGTAATTGCTTTCCAACATAAAATTAAAGCAAGAGTCCCTCGATGGGACTGACACTCTACTGGCTCTAAAAAATGTCCAGGAATCAAAGATAAGATTCTTTCTTCCTTTTAAATGCTAAGTGCTGAAACTATTTCTAAATATTTTTCAGCAAAGAAAGATTATTTCAAGATTGCTACAGAGGTGGCCATAATGGATGCAAGATTGGAACTATTGTCATTTACAAAGAACTACTGGTAGACATCTTAAGAAGTATTTTAGTGAAAATCCATGCTAATATGATCTACCATTCTGAAGTACAACATTTTCAAGTTGGTCACTATGATGACCATACTGACTGTCCAAGTGACACCATTTTCACTTTGGACCAACTACACCTTGGGATGAATGTGCATATGAAGTTTAACTCTTCCCTACTGCTAACACATATATGTGACACTAAAAATAGCCTTGTAACCCCAGTGACAAATATACAAGCTGCTAATAATACTGTCTCTGTCCTTGCCGGCTCATGCATGCTTTTACAGCCAAGGGTTGGGAAACCCCTGAGACACATATAAAGGTTTCATATTAAAGCTTTGCATTGGATGAAATTGCAAACATCTGGTCTTTTTAACAATATTTAGCCAMTGATAATAGCTTTGTAACCACAGAGACACTTATACAAGCTGTTAATAATACTCTCTCTCTCTCTGTCCGGGCTGGCTCATGCATGCATTTCTGGCTAAGTGTTGGGAAACCCCCGAGATGCATATAAATGTTTTGTATTAAAGCTTTGCATTAGATGAAATCGCAAATATCTGGTCTTTTTAACAATATTTAGTCAATGATAATAGTCCTTATGTAAAATTGATGAAAGTGTTCTATTAGTAGTTTTACAGCATATAATGGGAATTTCCTTTGAAAATGAGGTAAATTAAGTGAAACAAAATAGCAACACTCTGATGACGATACCAACAAAAGTTTTCAAGGATTTGAAATTGATGACATTGCAAATGACATTGCCTTTTAATGATCTGATTAAAGATGAAGGATCGGACGTTAGTATAAGTCCTGCTTTGACACCTAACATTTCAGATTTACCTGAATCTGAGATGAAATGCACAACGATCTTTTCTGGTTGAAACAAGTGGGACAATTATATGCTGATGATTTTACAGCAAATTTAGGGCCAACATTTAATTTAGACGAAAATGCAATGGAGATAATTTCTTTTTACGGTTTTTCTTGAAAAAATATTCCAGTTGTGCAAAGTAGTGGTGAGAACAGTAGACTAATATACATTATAAACACTACAGATATCATGAGGCATATTTTTTATTATGATTATGTGAAAATAAATATGATTCTTGAGGATTATATCTACTTTTTAGTGGAAATGAGTGGCACAAAACTTTGGTAAGTGTTTAAAATATTTGCATGGGACAAGATTGATATAAAAAAATGTAGACAGTATGTGCAGTAACTCGAGAAGTTCTCACTCAGGCAGCCATTATGATGCCCTGGGGTTCAGCCTACAAACAGCTAGAAGGCAGGCTGCTTGTCAGGTTTCGTTAGTAGGCAGGGAAGTAAGTACTTACATAAGGTAAAGAGTTTATGATAATTTTGCAGATCATTTGGGAGAAGTATAGATAAAAAGCTTGAGCTAACATGTATGGATGATGGATAACAGACCATCCCAGAAGCTCATCGGGTCTATGACCAGTAGAGCTAACAAAATTGAGACAGTAGTGCAGTTTAGGAGAAAAAAAGGGGAAAAAATAGGATGTCTAACCAAAAAAGTGGGAAAAACTAGGGCCACTGGAAAGACTGTTCAATGTATCCACATTCACATGCAAAATGAAGTGACATAAGACTCTTATAAAACATGATGTGTACTGAAAACATTTTGAGAATTTTGTTTCAAACAACCTTACAAAAATTTGCGATCTTGAATAAAAAAGTAATTTAACAAACAACTTCACTAAAATATCTATTGATGGACAACGATACCCAACATAATTATAAAACAAATATTCAATAAGTCAGCTACTGCCGCTCTCTTTCTCTTCTTTCTGTTGATCTTCAACCCATATATTCTGTTCTCAGTATTAACTCGTGCCTTTGCTGATGCTGCAGTCTCTGTTTTTGGACTCGACTGTGTGCTAGTTATCCAGAGAAAAGGGCAGACACCTGTTGCCATGATGGTTAAATATTTCCTGGAGATTTAAGTTCCCTTCTTTTGCTTTCTTGATGAGATCATGTAATTATGAAGGTAATATAAGTTGTAGCATTTATGATTTCTTGTATTTATTATAATGCTTGTAATTTTTTACACTTTTCAAATTATTTTATCATAATTTTCTCCACATTTTGTTTTAAGTAGAGAAATTTTCAAAATCTTAATAAGAAAGAAGTTTTTTGTACAAAGAGTTGAGAAAAATTAGAAATGTGTTCATAAAACACAAAAGTCCCCACCACAGTACTAAACTGACCCAAGCACTTAACTTAAACAATGAGTTACAAACAGATGGAAAGAAAAGGATAACATCTTACCTGTTACAGTGGGAAATTCAAAAAATTATAATTGATGCTATATGAAAATTTAGATGGTATGGACGTTTACAAATAATACATTATACAAAACCACCACCTGAGAAAAAAAAATATATATATTGTCTAATTAACATTGTAATTATACTATATTGCTTACTACAGTATATTTGAGCCTGGTCCCATGACATCTCTGTAAATACATGAAATGAAATCCTACAATGACATAGCATTTTGTATAATTCACATCATTTGACTACATGAAAACATTGATGTTTGGTACAATAAAGCTTGCAAATTTTTTGTGCTACATAAAGTTTGTCTTTGGAATTGACGATTTGATTACTCTGTGGTGACAACCCTTTCTTCACACAGCCTTGGCCCCTAGGGGATTTGTCATAATTCCCGTAGGATTATCTCCCCTTCATAAGAGGGACGGGGTCAGTGATCAGGGTCGGACCCATTGGGAGAGTTACGATCAGCCACACCCTGAAAATCAAGAGAAATCATTCACATACACACAACCATATATTCTGTTCCAAGCTGGCTTATATGAGTTTTAAAAGAATTGAATTAAATCTGAAGTCTCCTGTCTTTGACATTATTTCAGACATCAAGCAAATTTCTTCCCTAACTTTGAACAAAAGACTCACGAGTTTTGTGTTTTAAATCACTAATCCTAAAAGTTATGAATAATATGAAAAGTTCTGCCAGCTTCAGTGTTATATGGGGTGGTGATTATTAATTAAGTGTGGATTGCACATCCAACAAGATGGCCTGGGTGTCCATGTTAATCCCATGTCAAAACACTACTGTTAAATGTGACCTTGACCATGACCTCAACGTCAAAAGCTTAAGCAAGCAATAATAAAATGAATTTTCTTCATAATGATTCATCATAAATAGAAACAGAAATGATCAAGGGGTTTAGGATATATAAGAAAATTAAAACGATTAACTCAAACCCTAAATTTTGTATGAGAGTGACATTGACTCCAAGTTGTAAAGGCAAAACAAGTGTCTCACGTAATGAATTGTCTCAGTTTAATAATGATGCACTCCAAGTAAAACAAATTTCATCAACAAATTTCATTGCATTCATACAACTGTATCCTATTTTATTTATTATATTGGGAAAGAACAAAAATAACAAAGATTCTTACTTGAAAAAAGTTATATAGTTTATTCAGTTATATAGTTTATTCAGTTTATGTATTTGTATCAGATAAATTCAAGTTTCAAACTTAAAATGATTTCTCAAGAAAACCCTCAGATTCAAGTATTTTTCAAGATTGCACTATGCTACAGTTATTGTGCAGAAACCATTTATCTTATTTCAGTCCTAGTGACATGCAGTAGAACTGAGTTTATGGTGCAGAGAAAGAAACGTTAAAGAAAAAGGTAGTGGGCAGAGTAGACAGATTAGGGTCATGGCATAACATTCTCTGCTAAAATGAAAATGCATAAAAATGAAAAGTTTATGATAAACTTGATACTTGATTAAAAAATAAAATAAAATAATCATAAAAATATTTCAAATTAAGAAGTGATAATCTATTGTTATGCTCTAGCTATTAAAAGTAGGTCAGTATGCTTTGGTTACTGAAAGTAGGTCAGTATGCGGTGGTTCCTGAAAGTAGGTCAGAATGCTATACCTATTGAAAGTAGGTCAGGATGCTGAGATCTTCAAAATGAGCAGTAAGCGGTAAGCTAACTATAAACAAAAATCAACATTACAGTACCTCATTACATATGGAATTAGAAACTCTTTGGTTATTTATGATTATTTTTTAAATAATATTTATTTAGAAAGTACTGATAAAATAATTTCTCCAATTTTTCTGCATTTGAGTTGTAAAGAATTTTGGCAATCACAATGTAATAATTTCCAAGAGACTAAACAAAAATAACATCAAACTTTATATTATACAACATTTTCTTACAACCCAAATGATTTAAAAAATAATCATTTTTTATTGTCCTAATTTGCATAAGTATAACTAGAAAACGGTTTGTACTCCAACAGTAACTATGACCTCCTGCCCAACAACACTACCATTAAGCTTCAAGTATTTCAACAAATATCTTGCACAATGGATCAACCATTCAAAGCAGAATCCAATTATGGTCTTCTTTTTTTATTTCTACATTTTACTTTATTTTGAAAATATGTCATAGATTTTTGAATTATTTTGTACATTGTATTTGTATATAATCCTGATCAGACGTATAACAGTACACAATAAATACAAAATTCAAAGTAAATTGGACCCCCCCATCCCTATTTCAATCTGAAATAAAATGAGAAACTGATGCTATCAAATAAACAAGGTGCACCAATTCCAAAATGTGCCCTAGTGACCCTGACAAACTGCATCCAGGTTTATAATCACTCAAGTTATGAAACATGTTGCATGCTGAGAAAATAGCTCACTCAGGTGTTCTGATGTGTAGAAGGCAGTGATAATTAGTACGGCACAAACATTAATATTTTATATGATATTTGGATGGAATAATTACCTGTGTGTTCTTCCTCTCAATAACCTGGTCCCTACTTTTAGCAAGCTATTCCCATGTGTTGTGCATGAAGCAAACTTTAAATTTGACAAGATCAGATAAAAAGATAATAAACGGTGTATCTACATGCAAGTCAGTGCTGGTGGTTGGTCTCATGGATCTTACCTTAGGTTTTTCCCGGTGAGTGTTGACAGCCTGTATGTTGAGGTACTTGAACTCAACTCTACAACCATAGGCCACCGGTGTGAGTTTGATCACTGTATGCAGAGGCACCTTCAGGTATGTAAGATCCTCTATAAAAAAAAGCCAAAAACGAAGCATGTCAAATTTATGAGCATAAAAATATTCTTTCTTTCATTTTAAAAATAATGGGTGACATTAAAGTGCATGCATTCCAAATGAATTAAACTATTAAATTAATGCTGTAAAAACTAGGTTTTCTTAGTTCACTTGTTACCATAATGTTGTTGTTGTTGTTGTTGTTGTAGGGTTTAACGC
>QKMX01287345.1:1125-11162 GCA_003401595.1 Venustaconcha ellipsiformis | reverse complement strand
ACAACAACAGCAACAACAACAACCGACCGACCACGTACTTCACATAGAAAACATTTGAAGCTAGAATATCAGTTAGAACAGCAGACATTGCATTGTACATTCCGGGCATTGGTTGTAAAATATAATTTTTTTTTAGGTGATATATGCACGATCACAAACTCTTGGGTACTGTTCATTTAAAGTCATTACGAATAGGTCATAAATATCTGTGACAAAGGGAAAGTTATAAAATATTATTTACAATTGTAAAAATATACCCTGGTCTGGAATTGTTACTTACTCAATTACTCTTTGTCCGAATACATAATGGCAATGTGCATGTCATTTTATATTCTCTTGCAATCCTGTGCTAAGCGTGCATCTAGGGAAAAAAGAAAATGTGGTCGTTGAATTAAATTGGAAAAATTGTGCAATATATAGAGATTTGCTGAATGAAAGCAAGACCGTGAAAAAATAGCGGTATAGAAAACCGTATCTTGGTATGTATTGCCAGAAAAGCATCCCACAATATACCGGCATACCGGTATAACATTTCTCCCATACTAATGTAGCAATTTAACTGGTCATTGAATCCTGAAATGAGAGTCTCAAGTACTTTTGTGCCCAGAGAGTGATTTGAAGAACTCACACACACAAAACAGACACATACACACACGTGTATGATCCTACTGCAAAATAACCCCTTCTTTTTTAAAATAAAAGAAAGCAATAAAAAGAAAACTATGCTTTTCCAATTTCACATTTCAATAGACTAATCTCTTGATCAGAAGAATGTGTTCCTATCAAATGAAGATATTAACGTGTTCAGACTTTTTGTAGCCAGAAGTCGTTACTGGATTACTATGTGAAGCCAGAAGTCGTTACTGCATTACTATTGGAAGGCAGAAGTCATTACTGCCCATTGTGGATATTACTAGATAAAATCAGTGGTCAGCGAGGCACGCTGGTGAAGCATTTTTCATTAGTTCCTCTATACACAATTAAGTTAACTTATTGATCAAAGAACGGATAGTATAGACAGAACTGTTTCTTGCAAAGACCATAAGCGTAGGCTAACTAGATGTAAGAGTTTCTATTAGCATGGAAAGAATATCGTCTTGAGGTACAGTCTTCATTCATGGTCAGCAAAAATCTTGTTTAAAAATCTGTTTCCTTTCATATGTTTTCAAAAAAAATATCATCGTAGTTTTCGTCACTTTTCCAAGCATCAGACTACTTTTATCGTCTTCATTATCCTTACTGTAATGGTCTTCCTCATAGTCACTGCCATCATCACCAGTCAAAATTTCAACTTCGTTATCATCTTCATCATATTATCATACACCTATTTTTTCTTTTTCTTTTCTCCATTTCTTCAGGTATTTTCAACAGCATTGCATGTTTCATTTAAAGACAACAATTCAATTAAACAATTAAAGCAAAACTTAAAGCCGAACGCCTATAAAATTGTAAGCAGTTAATTATACATTATCTTTCACGATTTACGATCTTCAGTAACAAGACCCCCACGCATTTTTTGTTTGTTTTGGCTACCATTAACACTGTAGCTTGACTAGTGATGTACATTAACACAATAAACTGTTCCGGTGGCCTATTGGTTAATCTCCGGCTCGGATGAGGGAGGTCGCAGGCTTGAACCCCGGCTGAGTCATACCATAGACTTATAAAAATGTACTCACAGCTGTTTCGCTAGGCACTCAGCATTAAGTGGTTAGTGTTAGAACTGATCGGCCTAGTGTCAGTATAATGTGACAGGGTAGGACATCATCGTACATGTCTGCGGCATGATGCCTCATTGCTTAGACGTCACTAGAAAGTTCTACACTGCAGACATTGTAGCGATATGGCTGAAAAAATGTTACAGCTACGTTAAACAAATCTAAATCACACACACACACACACATTAACACTGTACCTTGACTAGTGATGTACATTAACAATGTATCTTGACTAGTGTTGTCCATTAACAATATATCCTGACTAGTGATGTACAATAACACGATATACTGGCTGGTGATAGTATCATTTGTATTTACTCATTATGTAATTGAATGTTCTGTACAATGGCCGTGCAATATTTTTATTTTATACTCATCGCTGTTTCATACTGTCATTCATTTAGATGTGATTAATTGCTACATGCCACTCATCTTTGTTTCATATTTTCATTTATTTACACATATTTATTTGCTAGGTGCCACCCATTGCTGTTTCATACTGTCGTTCACTTATACATAATTATTTGCTAGGTGTCACCCATCGCTCTTTCATACTGTCGTTCACTTATACATAAGTATTTGCCACTTGTCGTTACACATTATTTTTTTATTGCCACTCATCGTTATTTCATATTGTCAGTCAATTACAAATAATTATTCAATATTTACTCTGATGATTTGCTTGATGAATGCATCGTTTACGAATTTCATACATTTTACAAGAAGTATTTATAAAAAGTACCTCACACTCTTTACCCAGTTCTTAATTTATTTGCTTTGTGTTATATTCTGAAATACACAGCAATAAATATTAACCAAAATAACATAGTAATTTTGTTACTAGTCTATGCTCTTAAGGTAAGCAACAAAAAGAGTAAAGACAACAACCTTTATAAAATTTAACAAATAATTTATTTCCATAGAATACAAAGTGAAAATGAGAAAAAAAGAACTTTATGTATTGCGAATTAAATACAAAAGTAATCAAAAAGTTAAAGCCACAAGTTCTAGATATGAAAAATTCTAAATAAAACTCAGGTGAAATCCCGAAGAGATCTAAAATTGAAGAAGCTGGCATGTTTGTTATGGCTTGCGAAGTACTGGTGTGTCAACAATCTCTTGTTGAATCACGGAAATATTATTCCAGGTTTGAATCCAGTATAAATTCCAATGAATTCTTTACCCAAGAATTTTATCAGAGCATTTTCTAAAAACAACCATTACCTAATGGAAAATAACCTTTTTGAATGATCTAATGAGCCTTGTTTATTTACACCACAATAACCCACAAAATTCACTTATTAATCAATAAAACCTTGATCTTCTCAACATAGTTATGCCTTCTTGTTTACCTGAATAATACTTCTGATAATAAGTTCATTCACATAGAGAATAATGAAACTATTATTATATTTTTAAATAAATGAAATAAAAAAATAAAAATGTCAATCAGGTCAAACAGAAATGAACTCAGTTCTGGACAAGGTCAGTCCAGCACGAAATGCTACATTACTAGAACATGTAATAGGATACAAAATTTTAAAACAAACAAAAAATTATTTTGAATATACATAACAATTTTAATTTTAATTTGAGTCCGATTAGACAATTTACCATTAAACATGTTTTTCGTCAAACATTCCTAATTGATGGAAAAGATAAATAAAACCAACGGTAGACGTTATGGAAGGCATTTGGTAGCTGAGATTACTTTAGTTAATTGCTTAAATAACGTACCTGAATTTTGAAATGTTACAAAGAAATATGAATCAAACTGACTCCTACTACAAAGTGATTTATTGCTCTCAATAAGTATCTTCCATGAAATATCATTGTGTTCTTATACGTACATTTTCATTTCTTTTTAAATATTAGATTGAATTTCTATAGTAATTGCCTCTGTTTGAAAAAGCTGTGAAAATTGTGTGCCATTCTAGACTTGTCTGAGTTACGAAAATACATTTTTATCAGATCCAATATATTAATTCTAAATACACTCTTGATTAAACAAGTATCCATCAATTCCACTGTTTTATACTTGAATACAGTCATGATTAATAAATGTTTATCAAATGCAATATTTTATACTTGAATACAAAGTGCTGATGAAACAAATTTCAATCAATTCCAATACTGTACACTTGAATACAGTCCTGGTTACAAAAGGCAACATAAATCATACATACAAACAGGCCCGGCCTTAGGGCAAGTCGAACGAGGCAACCAACTTGGGCCCCTAGCTTCTATGCAGCTTTTTTTTTTATTGGGGCCTGGCGCTCATTGCTTGCTACCTCGGGCCCCGCATGCTTCCTTCGGCCCCGCACATCCTATGGCCTGGCTTGCATATAAAATAATATTATTAATACAGGAAACAATATAAATTATACACATATAATAATATTATTAATACATATTGCATGTAAATTGAGATGGGTGTGAGTGTCAAATAAAGATAACAGTGATATAATTTCAATAATGAGAAGCAAATCATGTTTCTCTAATGATCTTTTTAGTGAATTTAAGATATATTCTTTTTCGCGTGGAGAGAATTCAAATTTCTATTTTGTAAAAGTTCCAAATAACATAGGAAGAAGTAGCTGAATAAATAATTTAAAAAAAAAAAAAAAGAAAAAAAAGTTTTTTCTGGCTTAATTAAACATCAGACACGCCATTAAAAAGTGCGTTGCATTTTCTAAACAATTACCACATAAGCTGAGTTCTTAGAAACATTTATCAGATGAGAGATCTGAGTTTATAGAGCTACACTGATACGTCATTTAGGTCAAGATAACTTTAATTAGTCTTTCTATCTTACGCACTATGGTAAATTTGGTTCATTATTTTTTGTTTATTCGTAATACAGACATTATATTGGAAGGCAATAGGGATTTGTCTGTTCTAAATGAGAAGGTCCGAAAATTTCAGATGCATTATTCAACTACCCATTTAATATAAACAAGAGGTACCAGTGAGCCCGATAGTGCTCACCTGTATCGGTAAGAGCTCCTAATAAAAGTGCACAGATATTGCTGATAATATATCTCATCCTAGGTATCGATGGTAACAGTTTACAAATTTTCTCTAAACTGGATCAGATAAACAGTTTCTAGACTGGCTGCGTGCTCAGTCATTCAGATGTCGGAATGCCTCGTACACGCATTTACATGTGCAGATACCGTTAATAAAGATCTTGATAGAGGCTTACATGCACTAATTTTAACCCAAATTATAGAATGGTTATTGCCGTTGGAAAAGAGTTGCTAGACACATTCATTTATATCCATAAATGTTGCTCATAACAAAAGGAATCTGCGATTTTGCTTATATAAATTTAAATACCACATTTGAGCAAACTTTGATCAGACTTAAAGATTTTAGTCAATCAAAAGCTACCATGACGAGTCAGTAAAAGCAGATGTTGCTATTAGTCCAACTTATCCAGTATCTTAATGATATCGCATTTAACCCTAACCTGGTGAGAAATTCAACGTAACGCCTTTAGGATGAGCCAATCAAATTGAATTTGCCAAAGAAATTGATAATATAAGGCAATATATCAAGTTTGGTCAAAATCTGGTCTGCAATATAGCCTCAAGAATGAAAATAAGAGCGCGAAGCTGATCGAATATTACGTCATTATTTTATGCGAATGTCGCTCATGATGAATTGCGTCCAAGATCTTGATGATATAAGCGCTTATCGCACGTTTTATTCAATTCTGTCCAGAGTTGTGGCGAGACCAGCTAATCATTAAACGTTTCTCCGAGTACAAAATTTGATCAAATTCTGCCAGTAAATGTGACCTCTAAATTGGTAACAAACTCGGTCAATATTTTAAGTTTTTCTTTGGATTTTACTTTTCGCCCTGTAACTTTGCGGTAAAAGAATAGAACTTTGAATACTTTTACATTATCATTAAAAAGCCAGATTGGGTGCAGTAAGAAAACATTTTAAGTTTCCTGTCCTGGTTCTGCCCTTTAAATTTTGAGCAGTATGAGATTAAGAACAGAAACGTAGCATACTTATACATCATCTTTAGAAGGCGTGTTGCGTGCAATATTGGTGTTATAGTTTATTTCCATTTTCATCTGTAAGGTATTTGAAGACTGATGAATGAAAGTGTGCATTTATATCATTAGAAGAAGGTGTATTGCATACCGCATTGGAAGCCTTAGACAAGGTCAAAGATCCATATTCTAATTTATGCCTCACATTTTTACTTTCACTATATAACTTATAGCCATTTGAAATAATATATGGAAATGATTTAATTGTATCTCATACCTAGAAGGCGTGCTGCACACACGACTTGGTCTCCTGTCCACAAAGGTCAAGGTCACTTGTAAATCACAATTTTCTTTCAAACTCAACGGTGTTAGATCCGTGCGAAAATTGGAAACTCTTGTTAAGCTTATATATTGCCATTTAGGGAGATAAATCACCCCTAACTTGTGATGATATTGATTAGCGGTTTAGGTGTCGATGTCGCCTGTTTATTAAAACCTGCAAAAAATCGGGTGCTAATTTTGTCTGCATACATTGGTGTACATTTTATATACTCACCGGTATTTCTCGCTGCTGTGGAGGTACGGTCGGCTGATGGGTTCATTTGGTGACATGTACATTCCGGAGCGAATCCTATGTGTGGCGACTTGCAAATCAACGTGGAATAGCACAACCCTCTCTTTTTTGACGACTTTGAATTTCGTGCTAGATATGGCTGTTACCAAATACCGGCAAGTACCTAAAGTGTATGCACATTTGTTTCGGAAATATTATATGCAACAAAATTGCACACTTAAATGAACAGGTGACATTTGACCCACAGATCGTCTATGAGTAACAATACAGATTTGGGGGTTGATTTATGGGATTAATTACCAATAGGAGGTGTATGATGTACAACATTAATGTCCCATATCAGAGGTGAAAGTTACCAGCCAATATTTATAGTGGAGTTACATTTCCCTGTCTGCTTCATAACTTGAGAGCTGTTTGAGATATATAGATAAAATCTGGTAGATTTATATGATGTCACAAGAAATTTGGCACTTATATATTTTGGTGTTCTATCTTCAAAGTCTAAGTCATTCCAATGATCCTCATTTCTTTCTCCCTTTTTTCAGTCTGGCAACTTAAAGTTGTTGTCGTACGAAGATGAACCATTGAACACATACGTTTCAGTTTGACGGTATTTTATGCATTACAGAGAGAATCATAGATCATATCTTAAAAATCAACGTAAAAATCATCTTTCCAACCCCGCCCCACCCAACCCCCGTTTATGCATTTTCACATCCTAAGGGCCTCTAAGACAGAACCATGAAACTAACTTGTTAATTTCCATGTCAACCTGGTGAATCTACTTGTGTTTTATCCATGCCACAGTAGAATATCATCACAGTACATATTTGGTGATCTCGCCATGCTAGGCGGGTTACAAGATTTGTAAAGTCTCGTATTTTGTGATAGAAATGTTAACATGGTCATGGAACTAGGTTTGTCCAATAGATAAGATAGTTATTTATCTAATTAAAAAAAGAGGGATGAAACAAGTAATGTTGACGCTGTGTTGTATCTATGGTCAGGACAACAGTATACAATTTCTACTATATGAAATGTAACTGCTCTTAACACTCGTGGTGTAGAAGTAAATGGTATTAAACGTCAAGCTCAAGGTGCATAGCTTGTTTTGTTTTTTTTCTGCACCGTACTGAAAAATCGCATTGGAACAATAACGACGATAACAACAGCAACAAATATTGGTTCTCATAGACCTGAATGACTGCAGATAGAGGGAACAGACAGTGAGAGGGACAACAATGATAGTGTTAGGAATGACTTAATTGTTTCGTGAAATTTTTTACCACATGTAAAAAGTCAACATGTCGCATCAATATTATTCAAACATGTCATTTTGCTCATCTATCAAACCCATCGTTATCCGCTAGCATTGTCCATTTTCAATCTATTTGCCGAAAAGTGTGGTTTTCACGCGAAAACGCGAAAAGTTACATTTTCTTGAGAAAAGTTTCTTTCATTAAGATTTTTTAAGGACAGTGAAAGAAATTACTTTAATCATGAAAGTCTTGAATCAAGCTGGAAAGCCACTTTGTGGTGAGAAACATAACATCCTTCATGACCATGGCACTTTTTTTTTTACAAAGAAAGGAAGTTTTTTTGTGAAATTGTTCGTAAAAGTGATATTCTCTAAAAACAAATGCACTTTTTCACGTAGACAGTTTTAAAATCTAGCTTAGAAAGTGACAATCTTCATGAAGACTGCACATTTTCGCCAGAAAAACATATTCGTGAAGACTTTTTATATAACAACAATACAGTACTTCAGAAAGATTTTGCTTTTTCGTTCATAATGTAATATTTATTTGGTTAGTTTTTACGCCCATGAAGCTGTTACAATTGTTGGTCTTTGCGCCTATTTAAAAAATATTACAGGCTGTATCAAGCTGAGAAAATAGAAGTTAAGTTCCGATCTCAACGACACACCCAGGCTGCCGACTCAGACTGTCTCGAACCTGCGTCCCTATGATTACGAGCCCAACTGAGCTACAACAGCTCCCCATTTACAACTTGCGGGAAGAAAACACCGTTTTCGCTAAGACATTGTAATTTTGTATGTTGAGTGTTTCAATAAAATTCATCCGTTTCGTCATAACTCAAAGTGGCTTGTATCATTGCAGGATCCCGTGTATCTCTTGCATTGCCAGAGTTTCCCAAGATGTAGCCGTATCTACACTGTTAATCGTGACACCTTATCTTTAAGACAGTCCAAGTTACAATAATTAATTCTTGGGATATATTCACGTATACGTGTTTAATAATTTGTAATAGGAATAATTTTTTGGATTAGGTGTTTTACTCGTGCTGGATTGAGCTTGGCGTGAAGTACCAATCGTCGTGAAGGAATGGCTTACTGATTACTCATTAATGTGAAGCAATAAAGCAGAAGCAAAAGAGTTTAGTGATGTGTAATTATCAGGTGGTTAGAAGAAAATTATTTGCAATATTGCGCGTTCTAGAATCCTTTAATTGACAGTGACTATTGTCTTGAGATAGAACTCCTTGGAAACAACGGAACATAAACCACATGCAGATCCACGCAGGTGCTGTTTGATTCGTTCGGTAGTGATACGCCTTGTGTATCATGGTATAAATTTGTAAAACCCATTTTATGCTTTTCCCCACGAAGGATTGCCGTATACTTTTATTATTTTTAAAAATAAATTTTATATTTTTGCATTTTGGAACCATCTTTTTCTTGTCAATGATTATTGCCAAAAAACACAGTAATAGCTTTCAAAGGTCTAGTATAACACTACCAGTGTAAAGTTTCTTATTGACTGCATTTTTTAAAATCATATTTATACCAACGAAGTCTTCTTCGAGGATTTTCATGTTGAAAATAATAGCTTCTTCAATGTTTCTTATTCTGTCTTTTTTCTGATCTGCGTAATTATTAGTTTCAACTGAGCTACCAAAATGAACTTTATTCATTAATTTATATAAATTAGATTCATAATCAATAACTTGTTGCCTTGCTTCATTTTGTAGTTTTATAGTTTGATTATTATATGATTTAATCCACGAATTTTGGTTTAATTTCATTATTTTATGAACTTTTGTGATTTTGAATGATTGTTTTACATGTAACTTTATATTCTATAATGCAAAACATTCTACTTTATTCATTATTCTTTGTCTAACACAACCATTTTGTTTTAAAATAAATAACTCTTTTGACAATGTGATAACTGAACATATTTTACTTTGATAAATTTTTGTAAATATTTTAAACCAACTTCTCAAAATCATCATGTATGATCATCATTATTAATATTTAATATTTCGTCCTTTTTTCTGGATAAATCCATCTCAGCCTTTCATTCGGTTGAGTTTGTGACATTTACCAAAAAAAAATGCATTTCCATGAAGATTCAAAATATATAATAATGGTTTCGTTCTTTCATAGTCTGTCATATATTTATTATTTTCATTTGCATAATCTTTTCCGCCTCTTATTGATATTTCAGACAAAAATGTGATAAATGTTAATCAATATCAACAAGAGGTTCACAGTTTGATACTATATTATATTCTAATGAAAAATCAAATAATATTGCATACATAACTAGGGGATCTAGCTTATCTTCTTTTATCATAAGTTCTCACAAATTAAATCAGCAAGAATAAATACTTCAGTAATTAAATATAAATCGTGATAATCAACTTAATTTTTGCATCTTGTGTCCGCAGTAAAGATCGTTAATGTACATTGTGATGCGTTTTAACTTTGGTGGC
>QKMX01286950.1:0-12123 GCA_003401595.1 Venustaconcha ellipsiformis | reverse complement strand
TAGTGTACTGTGCCATTCATATGCAATAATAACCAACAGACTTTATAGTGCACTATGCCATTCATATGCCATAATAACAATAGACTGCACACAAATTTCTACCCAAATATGTATGACTGATGTATTTTGAGCGCTATATACATATGTGAATACATGTAATGTTTGAACAAAAACCATGACTAATGGACAAAACATATGCATGCTAAACACTGGTATTTCTACTTCTTAAACCAGTTGAAATTCAACCTTGAAACTGACCATTCTGCACAGACCTGTTTATGAGAGACCATCTGTCCAGTCTTGTCACCTTTTGTTGGCAGAAGGGATTATATCTCATTTTGCAGAGACCTGTTTATGAGAGATCATATGTTTTGACTGACCACACCTATGATAAGGTTTTTCTCATACAATTATTATGGGTGTATCATACAGTCATGATGGGTATCTCAAACTGTTATTATGGGTATCTCATACAGTCAAGTTGGGTATTTCATACTGTTATTATGGATGTCTCATACAGTCACGATGTTTTTCTCATGCTTATTATCATACAGCCATGTGTATCTCATACTGTTATTATGGGTGTATCATACAGCCATGATGTGTATCTCATACTGTTATTATGGGTGTCTCATACTCTTATATTTCTCATACTGTTATTATGAGTTTCTCATACAGCGATGATTGATGGACCTCTCATACTGTCATTATGGGTCTCATTCTGTGATTATGAGTTTTTCATACTGTTGTTATGGGTGTCTTATACAGTCATTATGGGTTTCTCATACTCTCATTATGGGTTTCTTTTGTACACATGTTTGTCTTGTACTGTTATGATGTTTGCAAATAATGATAATTCATTTTGTGGTAATAAATTTAATGGTTGTGCAAATAACATACTTTTTCATACTAAAGAAAGATGCCCATTTTCTTCACAGGTTGATCAGTTTTTAATCTGCAATTTGTAGTGTACACCTCCCCCCCCAATTGAAAGTGAAAGTAAAATTAGTTTCCTTTTACCTGGAAAGATGAACTTTCCTGGGAGAAATCCCCAATACTGCTGCTGTCCTAAGACATTCCTCATTGACCTCATCAACCAGGGTTCTTTCAGTATGGTCAAGGGTATCCCTCTCAGCACGAAGTCGATTTGCCCTCTCAGCACGAAGCTGATGGAGTTCCTCTTCCTGAATACGGATCTTTTCATGCATTTTCTCCAACTCTTTCATGTGCTCCTAAAGATGAATCATAACATTTTATTATTTGTACATTTAATCACCATCAACATTTCTGAATTTAGTCAATTCAGTGCCTTCATCAAATTCTTTTCATAGACAATTCAAGACAATTTTCATGAAAGCTGAAATTTTTAAATTTTTCAACAAAGAAATTAAATATACAGTGAAGTATTAGAGTAATTTACAAATATGTGTCTCCAAGATATGCAGAATATAAAAATAATTATCTGAAAGTATGCAGTCAAATAAAAAAGATCAGATAATACAATGAGACTAAAACTGGAACTAGATTTTCTTTATGTCACTCCATTTTCCCGACCTGCAGTACAGTGGATGTGCCCCTAACTGTTCATTAGCTTATACATCCACCCCTACCAATGTGGTTGTTTCAGTGAAATTTTAATGAAGAGTAGATTGATTGTGGCCCAAATATCATCTTTTGTGCATCAAAATGTGTTTTTCACAAAATGTAGGTTTAGCATAATTGATGATGATAGTGGAAAATCTTTATTTACCAATTATTTCACCTGTAAAGAAAGTTTCAGGATTAAGAAAACTCGGGCCTGCATGTTGACCACATGATTGAAGTATTGCAGCAAAATACATGACCTTGATCTCAATGTCAAAGTGTTAAACTTGATACCAAGGTCAAAATGTTAAACAAGCATGTTATAGACTGAATTGTCTTTCTTCATTAAAAAATTCAAAAATATGAAGAATGTCCATCAAGAAGTTTAGCAATTGAAACAAGAGTACCATGAAAGGGATATTATATGCCAAGAGCATATTTAATTGTCCTCTATGAAGTTAACAGAAATCTGTACACAGAGTGATATTGACCTTGACCTTTTTGATCCAAAATGCACAGGCTTCTTCCTTACCATAAGTGTGAGCCATCCATAATGTTTGGGCCAAATCTATTATGTATAACTAATGGTATTGTGCAGAAACCATTTTCTCCTTTCAGTTGGTGACCATAACCTTGACCCATTGTCCCCAAAATCAATAGCTTTCTTGCTTACCACAATTGAAAGCCAGTCACAAACTTTGGCAAACTTTGGTTGAGTTATGTCATGTAGAACTAATGTCAATATGTGGAAGCCATTTATTCTTTCAGTCAGTTACCTTGACATATTGACTCTAAAATCAAGAGGGTTCTTCCTTAAAAAGTGCATGCCATCCACAAAGTGTGTTCACCATAGATGATTGAGAATTCAAGTTATTGTGTGAAAACCATTTTTCTTCTTTCAGTCAGTGTCCTTGACCTTTGACCCCAAAATCATTACAGTTTTGTGTTATCCCAAGTGGAAGCCACCCACAAAGTTTTGTAACTGTAGATAGTGGAGAATTACCCCTGTTTCTCCAAACATCTTAAACTTTCTTCCTCAAACTGACATTTGTTTTTTACAGAACATTCAACAGGCATTTGATATTAAAATTAATAATCAAATCTGGAACTTTCTTCAAGGAGTCTTGCCTTATCTTAGAGTATATTTTGAGGAGTTTCTCAAATATGAGGAAATTTCTCACCTCCTATTTTAAAAAAAAGGTTCCTATCTCTTACATTTTGCAAATAAGAAGGGAATATGGACCCTTTCCACTATTTCTACTGCTGACAATTTGTATAAGTTCAATCATGTAAAATCTCAAATAGAGGATAAATATTTAGAATTTTAGTGAAACTGGGTCTTGGTGTTATTGAAACTTTTTTCTTGAATATTTTGACCCTGAAATAGATCAGAAAGTCTGGTAGCTGTTGATGGTGCAGAAACCAAATTGGACAGACACAAAATACCATAACATGATCTGATTTATGGCAGACATATAAAAAGTTTAATCAAAAACTTTAAATTTTCAATGTTTGCAACCTTGACTTCAAAGTTAAATGGGTGTACAAGTTCATCAATGCTTATTTTTATTACTGTGACCTTGACCTTGAATAATAACTTATTTAAACAATAACCTAGTTCAAAATCATATCCTTTTGAGTTATTAAAAGTTAAATTGATTTTGTACTTCATGTCATATTTTTTACATTTATCTCCCCTTACAATTTTGATAATGCCATCGTTTCCACAGTTTGAAAAGTACAAGAACACCAGAAGTTGTCTTTTTCTTAATTTAAAATAGCTTTTGAAACTTTGTACCAAAAATTTATATATAAAAATATAAAACTGAATGTTTTAGCTAGTGGATCTATTGTTGCCATAGTAAATGTATCCATCTTTCCATTAAAAGTTTCTTTCTAAAATAATAGAATGTAAATTTTAAAAAATTAGATAACTATGGGGACAAATGATTTGTAGTGGTAGTATTTATGGCAGCATCTGGTGAGACATTTGCATTCATTTGCAAAGAGGCATTTTATAATTTGCTTTCATTTTCTTGTGGATTGACATAAATTAACTGAAACTTGGCATGTAATGTCAGTTTTAATTCATATGGGTCAATATGTTGGTGTTTGATTTAAAGGTCAGGTTAATACTGTGAATTTGGTGTGCTGTACTGCTTAGATCTGGAGTTTTCTATATTTAGTTTTGGACAATGAATTAAATATTTAATAATGTTTTCAGATAGCTGAAAAGTTAATTATTGTTTTCCTCTGGAAACAAGCAGAAAATATAGTAAATACACTGACTTCTTTTGTTATATAAAAATGCAATAAATTTGTAAACATCAGCTGCAGGACCAACAGGCACTTTACATGATCTATTTTCCATTGGGCTTTAAAAGTTGGTTGACTGTGTGTTTTTCTGCAAGAATCCAGTGACAATGCAATATCTCTGCATGTTAGTTTCACATCCAGAGGAAAAAACACATTACCTTTGAAACAGTGGTGACTTTCTACAATGCTGGTTAAAGCTTTAAATCTTCTGGAAAAGCCTCTCCAGGTCATCATCAGTTTTTGCACAATGATCATTGCAGCATATAGATTTAGAATAAATAAAATGTGTGTGAAAATGAGTTCTTATGCTCAATAATCTTTTTTAAAATCAAATTATTATTTTTTAACCATACAAAAACCAGAAATGTGCCACAAATCTGTGCTAGAAAGAAGTAGCAAATCTGCCACTTGTGTGCCAGAAACGTGCCAAAACTGTTGTTGAGTTTCCTAGAAATGTGTAATTCAACCTTGCTGCAATGGTGCCAGATATTTGCCAGAACTGTTTGTAACAAACTTTCTATGAAAAGTGTGTGGGAAAACTAATTTCATACAAAGAATGACATGGCTGTGAGGTTGTGTTAACTGAACCAGAAGTTTGCTCCTCCTGTATACCAGAGGCATAACTTAAAATGATTGTAAAGAAAATAAAAAAAAATCCTTCAATCTATCATCAAAATAAAGCTGCATTTCAAATCTGGTTGAAATCCAACAAGTTCCATTCAAGTTTTCCAGCTGAAACCAGAATTTGGAGGACAGCAATCAGGGGCTATAATCCGACAAACACTGAAATCTGAAATCATTCAAAGTTTCATCAATATGACGTTGAATGTCAAATTTTGTTAAAAACTAAACTTTCCTTTGTAAGATTATACCACTGAAACCTAAGTCACAAGAAGGCAATTATAATTTGGAATTCCTGTAAATGATGTCCACAAATGCTTGAAATGGAATTAATTTAATGTCCTGCAAGTTGAAAAGAGAAATCAAAGAATCTATTTTTTCTGATACCAGTTAGAAGAACAAGAAATTAGGTCCCATAACCAGCACTTGAGATCAGTGCCTTCCACCAGTCCTATGCTGGTAATCTTTTAGCTAGGTTAACAAAAACTGCTGTGGCTGGTCATTGCAACCAGATCAAAATATAGAAAGGATTATGTAAGACAGATCAGGATCATCATTAAATGTTTTGGAGGAACAGGAACTTTTCAAAGTCCTTCAGGCCAGAGAGAATACTGTCCATTATTAATGTAGATGCGGAATGAATGAAACCCACTCAAGGTCTCATCATTACATGGCAGCATGCCAAATTTGCATGAAATCCAACAATCATTGGTAAAGTTATGCTGCAAAGTTAGTTGTTTGGACAATTAGGGGTTGTAAGTCTACAAAATCATGAAAATTAAAGTTAGGTGTTGGGGCAATTAGGGGTTGTAACTCTAATAAATCATGAAAATCAAAATTAGGTGTTGGGACAATCATGGGCTGTAACTCTAATAAATCATAAAAAGCAATGTTAGAGCAATCAGAGGCTTCAATCTACTAAATCATGAAAATCTAAATCTTTTGAGGTCTCATCCAATTATTTTTGCAAAAATCATCTTATCAAAGCCAAATTGTTGAGATGATGAAGTGTAGTGACAGATGATGGACATAATTACAGAAGGGCTTGTCATTCACAGCCCTGATAATGTGAGTAAAAGTTTTAAACTTTCTTGCTTTTTGTAACTAAAGTACCAGAAAGGAAAACTAAAAGACTGATTCTCCACCTGTTTCATGGTCTCCTTAATGCGGTCTATATCGGATAAGTGCTCCTGTCTCATCAGCTCCTTTGCCCGGGCCACAGCAATCAGCTTGTCATGGACAACCTGTTTATTTTGTGCCCTTGAGTCTTCTAGTTGCTGAAATTCATAAATTAGCAAAATCTCTTAATGCATTCTTTAGAATCAATCTGTTCATAATTGTTGTCTAAAATTTGTGACAGCAAGTAGTGTGGCATTTTTTTTTGTATACACATTACCACATAACTATGCTATTTTAATACATATATAACTATGTATATATTATACATTAACCACAAAACTACATTTATATTAGCCACATAATTATGTGATATGTATTTCCTTCCAAGGTGGCAGAAAAAATGTTTTGGATATTCTGTAGGTATACATCAAGGCTATCAGGCTGTATCCCACACTAAATGAGCTCTACCCCTCAGAACAAAACATAAATGAGGTTTTCTATCAATTACATACTGTATATACTCACTTATAAGTTGGGTCCAACTGAAAACTGCACAGATCCATCTATACGATTGTATAATATGCTTGCATATCTGGATCTATGGGGTTTGTTAGGAACACATACCTTGAGCTGCTGTTCCACTATGCAATAGCAGTTCAGGGTTTTCTTGTTTGCAGTTGGACTTGACTTACAAGTGAATATATATGGTTCCCTTTCATTTTAGGTTTTTCAATACATTTAGCTGTACAGCTTTGGTAACAGCATACATAAACATTTAGTGTGGTCAGATACCAAAGGGAGGTAATTGATAAACAGGATAAAGAAAAGTGGTCCTAATGTTGACTCTTGAAGAACTCCTACAGTAATCTGGGACAAACCACTTAAAATGCCATTAAAACAAAGGATTTGATATCTGTTCTTTAAATCTAAACCAAAGAAAGTGTTAAAGTTGAATATATGTTTCTGATTTCTGTAGTAGAATATTGTCATTTACCGGTCAGATGCTTTATGGAATAATAAACTGATACAAAATTAAATGTATAAGATTCCTTCCAAGCATTAAGACAGGCATGTACAACTTCCTTCAAAGAAGTGGCTTGATCAGCAGGTTTTCAAGCCACACCAAATGAAGTAAATAATTGGATAAAACCAGATTGCAAGTCAGATCTGGCCCACATACTGTTAAGTTGTACATACCTTCATTAGAATATCAGTGGGCAGACATTAAATAAACTCCAAAAAGAGATTGTCAGGGTGTACCTTGTAAATACATATTAAGCCTCCATATAAAATGCCAAATTAGTGTTGTCAATTAAAATAGGTACATTATAATCAAATTCTCATCATAATTATTGGGAAAAGTATAAAATATCAGGCTTGTCTTATAAGAATCAATCATTAAATATGACATTTATTGACTTTCCTGCTACAAGCTCCTTGTAGCAAATGGCAAACTGTATATTTCAACCAGTTTCATCAACTTCATAGAAATGCATATGTAATGCCCAGCTAAGACATGACATCATTTTAAATATTTTATTTGCATATTAAAACAAAGATCCATCCAAAATCATATTAAATAATTGCCATGACTAACAAACCTTGTGATAAATAGATTGTGGTTATTACAATCACTTCAACACAGTATGTCTAAGGCATGCTAGAATTTCACTTTAATTCAAGGTTTCAAAAAACCTGTCCCTAATATATGACAATATAAAATATGTGTCTCAATTTCATTGCCATTTTGATGCCACATTTCATGAAAAACAACAGATAAGGCTGTTGTTTTTATTGCTACTTGATGCCAAGGGTGTTGTTTCAAGCTGTAAACATGGATTGAATCCCAGACAAATATTGATTTTTTTCCATAAGTCACAAGTAATAAAAAGCCAAACTCATAAATCACCTGAACATACCTAAAGTACTGAGTTAAGAACTGCGCTTTCTTTACAGATTGAATGAACATAGATATATAGTCTGACCATCCTTTATTGCAGCTAAATATGTAACAACTACCTCAAAACACAAACTCTAGGCATAACTAAAACTTCTGATGTCTGATTGGTCAGTAAATTTACATCAGCCAATCAAATATCAGAACATTACACTAACTTAAAGTTTGCAGCATTGTCCCTAACCTGTATTAGAAGGGTTCTACACTATCCTCTCTATGAAGTCTGACCTGCCACTCTTGAATAATGCCTTGTCTTAACCCTGCCATTTATGAAGTTTGACCTGCCCTTATAAAGGGCTAGCTTATCTTAACTCTCCAGTTTAACACAATGTATTATGTAATATGTTAAATGTGCATTTATTGGCATCAATCTGGAATAATTCAGGCCTATTAATTATTATTAATTAATTATATTTTTATTAATTATGGCCTATTATTCACTTACAGTGCAATAATGATATCCTCTCTCATGCGAACAAGCTTCTCAGTGCTTAAAATAACTTGCTATGAAAAGTGGTGACTTTCTTTTCTGAAGAAATCATTAAAAGCTTTTCTAATTTTAGTCATAACAATTTGTGCAAAAATTTGCTGAAATGATATGGTGATTTTTGGAGAAGAATTTTAAAATAGCAGTTGTTGCTGGACACTGGATGATGCACATGGCAAGATGGACTTTAGGGGATGCCAAAAGCTCACTGTGTCTTATGCACTAAAGCCTTTAGATATATGGCAATATTATTCAAAAGTTTTAGTTAAATACAGTAACTTATCTTGGTTTGGTGCTTTACAGCACATCAGTACAAGTAGGTTATTTAGTGCTAAGCCAATAGGAGTTAAGTTTCTTGCCCAAGGATACACATGGTTGCTGACCCAGTCTGGACCAAATGAAGGACTTGTCCAAGGATACACATGGTTGCTGACCCAGTCTGGACCAAATGAAGGATTTGCCCAAGAATACACATGGTTGCTGACCCCATCTGGACCAAATGAAGGATTTGCCCAAGGATACACATGGTTGCTGACCAAGTCTGGACCAAATGAAGGACTTGCCCAAGGATACACATGGTTGCTGACCCAGTCTGGACCAAATGAAGGATTTCAACTTGCACCCTATCAGTTGTGAGGCCATTAGTCAATAGTGGATCTCCAGCAACTGATGTAGGAGATGCAATATTTATCCAATTATACCCTGCTCCACCACCAATTCTTAAAACATTTTGGCAAATATTTACTATGGGTATCTTTTTGGTGGAAAGGTAAGCCAACACACTACTTTCTAATAAATTTATTAGACTTGCCCCTTGGTCATATCAAATGAGAATTACTGTATTCAACTTTCCAAAACTTAACAACAAGATCCTAATATAAATGCATTTTTGATGTGGCTGCTGCCATGGCAGCTTTAAAAGTGATAACTACATCTTGCCATTGTCATGGGAAAGAGGAAAACTGGAAATGTGTTCATGAAGAACAAATGCCTAAGCACATACTGGAACTTTTTTGCAGAATTAAACTATGAGACATATAAATGCACTGACTGCCAAGAGCAACACTTGTAATAAAAGGTAAGGCATGCAAAATTTCCTGCGGTAAAAGCAAAAGATCTCCAAAGGCACAAATAAGTTTTTTATTAAACTGATTTGAAAACAATCTTGTCTCTATGGTCTTCATTAAATCTCTATATTGTGAACACATTATATTCATCATTACACTACAGCTTTTGATGAGGTACATATACATTTGAGAACAAATTAATGTCCTGTCATTTGGTTGGTTTAGCTGCCAATATAGACTCTAAACCAACTCATACCAGTATACAATGTTTGACAATACAATACCTGATACTCATTGAAAATCATTGAATAATTTACATACATCAATGATCTTATCAATCGCCAAAATGAAATGGCCTCTTTCAGAATTTTTCTTGAGAAATAGATCTAAAAACGTTATGAAAATCTCCAGATAATAGATCAGGTCTAATTTGGGAGAGTCTGAATGGAGGTTATGCTCTTAATTGATTTATTATCATCACCCACCTCTATGCCAATACACAAAAGCCTCCGTTGAGGTATTACTTACATTCAGCACTAGAGAATAATGAAATGGGAGTATTAAAAAGCTTGATACAGGTAAAAGTGCAAATGATATATTAACTTTAATTCAGGGAAAGAAGAAATAAAGTGCCCCCCCCCCAACAGGGTCATAATTTCTTTGCTTGGACAGCAGCTTCAAAAAAAGAGGGATTACAAATGATAATAATGAATCATTCACAGGATACCCTCAAGATGATGCAAAGTTTTTCAAATCATTCAAGTTTCAGGGAAATTTAGCTAAATGCTGGCATCTAATGATAACATGATTTACATTGCCAAAACTTATGCAAATGATATAGTTGAAAAATAACTCGTATCTTGTCTTGCTTCACAGTTCATACAAAACCCTAAGGTTACTTCTATACGCAAAAAGAGCAACTTAACTGACATTTTACATTCCTTTCATCATCTCCTTATTCCAACTGGCAAACTAGTTATGATATTTTTTATAGTAAAAATGTCCCATGATTAGTGACAGTAATAATCCCACCTAAAACTTTGCAATGCTGACAAATTGGTAAGTCAAAATATCTAAATGTAGTTATTTTAATGGTATTTTGATATGGACATTTGCTCTTTGTCGTTCTTACTGTTTTTTTTAAAAACATGACTCAATCCATGTTATTGACCTGAGGGTCAAATTGTAAAATTTCTCCTATGACAGTCCATATGTTTGTCCTATGATAAGTCCATGATCTATCCTTGTAAGGTGTTTGTCATATGACAAATCCAAGGGCTATCCTTGTAAGGTGTTTGTCATATGAGAAATCCATGGGCTATCCTTGTAAGGTGTTTGTCATATGACAAATCCATGGGCTATCTATGTAAGGTGTTTGTCATATAACAAATCCATGGGATATCTATGTAAGGTGTTTGTCCTTTGATAAGTCCATGGGCTATCCTTGCAAGGTGTTTGTGTAAGGTGTTTGTCCTATGATAAGTCCATGGGTCATCTTGTAAGGAATTTGACCTATGATAAGTCTGAGGGCCATCCTTATCAACAAATTTGTGATGAGTATATCACTGATACAAGCTTTCTAATTATAAAAAGTAACAAAAGCTTTGATAAAAGTTGGAGGTGGACTTATCATAAAAGTGGACTTATGGAGGTGGACTTATCATCGAGGCTTGACATATGGAAGATTTACAATAATTGAGTAGAAAAACACAAAGAGCATAGTGTCATGCATTTTCTTTCACAAATATCAATTTTCATTTGGCATTAGTTTTCTTTATTGTGACTTAATTTCTCTAACTTAACTGAACAAAAGCCAATTGTTTCACAAAATACTGGTAATGAAAACATTAAAATTGTCAAAACTTTAGGGAAATATCACATATGCTCACAAGAATTGTTTGCTATAAGTCAGATGCTGCTGTTAATGACGCTGACCCTGATCTGACATTGCACAATACACTAGCAGATAAGGGTCTGTGTTGTATGTTCAACTGATTAATTCAAAGAAACTACATAGATCCAGATCTTTCAGCGCATTGTGAAGTGGCCAGTGTGGTTCTATGCAGTTTGCATTTGGATCCAAATATATGTTGTACATAATGAAGCATAGCTTGATCATTAGATTCCTTACATTGCTACAACATGTACCAACATTGTTGCTCAGTTTACATTTTTTTAGTCCTGGTAGATTTATCACTTGAATGTTTTGTGTCCCCATTCTTGTTATATTTTGTTTCTCCAGAAGTTCAATTGTGCAAAATACAAAGGCAACTGTGCAATTAAAGAGACCTGAAAAATCCCCCCCTTGTTTCTTAGTTGCACATAAGGTATAAATGAATTAGTCAGTTCAATACACTTGACCAATTTGAAAGTTTTTGAGGCAGGTGTAAGCATGCAGGTATGTGTAAACTACTTCTCACTGACACCTAGTATGGTTTATTGTGCTAACAAGACAAAGAATAAATATGTACCATATCTACACCTGTACAATGGACATAAAACTTAAAAATTTAGACTCAGATTTGAATGTGCAACATGATCTATTCTATTTTGTTTTTTTATGATTTCATGCACAGTACCAGACCTACCAGTCTAGCATTATGGTAAATCAGGGTCCAGCCTGTTTACAATTATACTGTACACATATATATGGTATCTTTGTATGTACTTGTCATTGTTTGTTCCTATGTTTTATCTGATTACATGTTTGCTTAGGTTTGTGCAATGTACACAATCAAGCAACTTTGAAACACTATTGCTACTATAATTTATTCCTACCTAGACATGAATTCATTCCAGGTACAGTCACCCTCAGATGGAGATACAATCCCAGACTGGTCATCAGAAAATGAAGCCAAAAAACTACATTAAAAATTATACCTCTCATGATGATCCTCTATGTGACAGACTCTTTATTCAACTCAGCTGCAAATCACTGCAAACTGCACAGACCCAGATCTGTCATCACATAA
>QKMX01286913.1:0-11129 GCA_003401595.1 Venustaconcha ellipsiformis | reverse complement strand
AACAGTTATTTAAACCAAGTGTCTGACGAACCAAAAAATCGTGTTACAGCAACTGAGGCAGCACAGAAAGCTCTTGAGACATTTTCTGCTGATATTGCTGGTAGTCTTCAACAGATCCGATCAGCACCCGAGCAATCTGAATTTCAACCACCTCCAGTGCAGTCAATTCAGCGTATTAGAACTAACATAGTTAATATATGTACTCAAAAACGTATTGTTGATATCAGGGATAAAACAAAATACTTGACATTGCTGCAATTAGATACGGTAGTAGAAGTAAATATGTACAAACCGAATATATTCACAGTTTATAATCTACCGATTAGATCAAAGATGTGTGCTCTTTAGCAAAACAATAGATTAATATGCAGCAAGGGTAGAACTGGAGAGATAAAACCTGTGAAGCAATTACGCGACAACTTTAGATAAGTAGCAGAGAATGGAGAAAGTTAAGCATAAAATTATTTTTGTAGCAAGGAAGGAAAGAGGAATCCGCGTCAAAAGGTACTCCAGCAGCACGCTCTGGAATCACAGACCAATTTGCACTGCCGAGAGAGACACAATATAACAACAAATATGATAGCAAGATGTTGTCTGACCCGACGTCGTCGCTAATCCAACAATAATCATTAATTAATCGTATGTTGGCAATCATATCAGACAACTGCGAACCTATAAAATCTTCTAGCGTATGTCTGATCCCGCATTTGAGATAGTCGCCCGTCCTTAAACATTAATCAGTCTTGTTCTTATGATGCACATGTGCCAGACTCAACTGGAAGAATCGGACAAGTTCATGATATAAGTAGATATTTCTTGCCTGCTGAGGCATTCATTGAGATCGAAGGTCAACTTCTGAAAGCAGATAATACATGATATGGAATTGGAGATCGAATTAGTTTTGTTAATAATGGTATCATGGCGTTGTTTAACAGTGCCAAATAAATGACTGAAAGAAAGAATACAGAATCATGTTTAAAAAATGTTGACGTTGCAACGACACTTCTGAGTCTCGTAAGATATTCCGATGATTATTCACGGTCTTCAATGATATTCGCTACTTATACCACTGATAACCCCGAGAATCGCAAAGTCACAATGAACACCTTTGCAATGAAGCTGCATCGATAAATGAAAATTTCAGTCAGGGATTATCAGCACATCCATCAATGTTAAAAGGTGATGTAGTATTTAATTGAGCAATTGCACTATCACACATCTGTGGGTTTTGCAGAAATATTAGAAAAGATTTTTTCAGTGCTAAATACACAATTTTACTTATTTGAAAAGCAACTGACACCGACGCAATCTGACATAGAGTTGGGGTTGATGCTTGAAAAGTAATACTGACAAAACGTTCTATGTTGATGCCAAAATGATACTATCGCTGCCTGTAAAATAAGGGCTGTTCTCTTTAATGGATAACGGAGGCAAATCGAAATCACAGCAAGGAATTTCAGCAACACGACATATATTTGTAGCTTTTCAGGATAACGATGGAGTAGATTCACAGAAGTAGAAAGCCATTGGCGTTTGATACGCTTTGGGTTGGTGAAGTTTCTCTTAGAATATATGGACATCAAGAACCATCCAAAGAAGTGTTATTGAATTTTGAGAACTATCATGTTGCACGTGCGTGTCATCGCTTGATGACGTTAATGGGTCATGATGAAAATGTTAATTGGGGTTTGCAAATATCTCAGATAGATTTAACAACCTTATATCCGATCAATTATTTTTCACTTGAGCATCAGAATTTATTCAGACAGTCTATCTTCCATATACATTTTCAGCTGCTGTGCCGATTATAGAGCAAGTACTGAATTATTATCCGATAAAACAATGCAGCTCAAAGATGTTGGTGGCCGAATGAGGGTCGTTGATGCACTTGTGGAAAATATATAATTGGTGTTGAACGCCAACTAAACATGTATTTGAATCTTTCATAAATATCATACCAGCTCCGCAATGTTACTCTGACACCTGACCAGACTATAAAGCTACAATCAGCATAGAAAAAAGAATTCTGGGTTAAAAGTATTTCTGAAATCAACTGCGTTGAAAGGCCCACAAATAATCGCTGACAGAAAGTCAAATAAAACGCTTTACTCACTGGGTTAATCCACGAAGTGTTGTTTATTTTGATTCGTATGGAATGACTCGATCAAAAGAATTTTTAAATATATAAGTGAATTTACTAGTAGCATACAGATATGATTATCAAAATTACCAACACAGACCTTAACAGATTCATCTATATGCGGTCCAGAAACACTCGCTGTACTTAATACTATATCCATTTCATCATAGCTACCATATCAATTCGTACAAGAATACACCAGAAATGGCATAGCTGTTCATCGTTTTAAACAATTACCGATTTTGTAATGGTAGATATTTACAGAAGATCTCTTGATAGAGCTAGGAAACCTGCTCCCGTTGACGCTGATTTGTCAAAATATGCAACTAAATATGAACTTCCTGATCTTAAGAACCTAACTGTGGATGGAAAGGATAAAGTTGTTGCTTTTCTGGATCAATATCAAAGGCTAAAGGCAAAATAATATTAGGTGGACTGTTTTTGGCGGGAAAATCAGAGACTAAGAGATATCAATCGCAGTTATCAGAAACTAGATCAATAAATGTTTTTCTAAAACCAGCGATACAATGACCGGTGAACTCATGTGATGACGCTGTAACGAAGAAATAAATAAAATATTAATCACGTTGCGATCTGAGTATAATAACTACATTATTGCCTTTACGGATCATTGCAGAAACTTTCAACGACTTGATAAAAATTCACTAATGATTTCTTAGAAATTTCAATATTGGTCAACGTGTGGCTCGCGGAAAGTAGCACAAAACTCGTTGGTCTAACAAATGTTCAAAGTCAGTCACATCAGCAATGTCAGATATCGAATTAACACACGTTTAGGTGTTGCCGAGGATGAAAGGATTGTGTAGCATAACATAGGAATAATATAACGAGATCTTGAAGAAGCTAAGAGAACACTATCAGATATATCCAGTGGAATCCCTGACACCTTTGAAAAAACCAGAAAGACTGAAGCGGGTGTAATTTATACGGCTCCCATCGTCACCACATTATACAGAGTAAAGTCTTGCTCAGTAATAGGGTTAAGACGAAATAACACAAACTTACTGCTGAGGTCACCAGTATGTACTGGCTCTCAGTGTTCATCTATGCACAGTTACGTATATTTAGGACAAATCCATGGAGCCATTCAACCAATAAATTATTTGGAACGGTGTCAGTCGTTCGAAATCAAAATACCGAGGAAATATTCATATTGGATTGAGAAGACAAAATATTAAATTCGGCAATGCACTGTCTTGTCTTGAGTTTGTAGGGAAAACGCCTTAATTGATTACACTTATACGTATGAATCATCGTCCCGTTAACGGTCACAGTCTCACAAAGTCCTGCAGGTACGACCGAGCATGTGCGTGGCAGGAATGGTTGAAAAACATCATCGACGAGCATATGACAAAACAAAATAATAACATGCGCATATTCGTTAATGACAATGTTGTATACACCGACAATAACCACACTTATATCAGCGACATCAACGCAGCCGGAATTTGATATTAGTTTTCCTAGCACAGTTTCAAGTTTATAATAATTGTCCAAATATCCGATCAAAATCATTTGGTGGATTACAAGCTAGCAATTCGTTGTCATTCGGGTATAAGAACAAGGACGGGATTAAGTCACCATCAACCTCTTCCATCCCTGACTTGAATGTCGTTAGCATTCCAATAGGTTCATGTCAAAATGAGCAAATCAATGATCAAATTTCATACAAAATCAATTATATTACTAGAAAAGAACCAACGATCGCAATACACGAGCCAACATTGAGCGCCGCCAATGAAATATCAATGCTAGATTACGCCGTTGATATACATTATTCGTCGATCAGAACCGTGCTGGGTTGATCGTTAGCACCTCTTTATATTGGACCTTACAAGCACAACGATCTAATGATTTATCAGACACACTAATATTCTTAAAACTTCCAGAGCATAGAAAACCCCGGCAATGGATGAATATTCATATAGACTATTCTACGCAGAATATCTGAGGGTGGGTGTGGTTACTGAAAGTGATGGAAAAAATCCCCGAGTTGATAAACCATGATGAAAAACTAACAGAATCTTAAACAAAAATTATTGAGACAGTACAACATACGAACCAAGTGAAATCTTATGCAGAATTATTTAAAAAATCTGTGACAGAAACAGCCATTTAGAGGGGCCATTTGCTCTTCAATAGCATATTATACACAATTATATTTCTTGACTGTTTAGCGAATTGCAAACTGTCAGGGATTAATTTTGATATTCAAAAGAATATAAATCGTAATTGACGAATATTTTTTGAAGATCTTAGAAGCATGAAAAATATAAGAATCCATCAAATATTCTCAAATGTAACAACGATCCATATGGTAGCAGTCGTCATATATCACTGGTATAGTCAACATCACATCGACGATTTCTGTAAATCGTTTGTGATGCCGTAGGTGATAGTTTTCAGACGGGTTTTTCATGAAACGCTCAGCAAGGATATGTTCTTTATAGCTATTCTTTTGATGTTATTAGATTGTATCAGTGCCTGTTAATCCTGGTTATTACGATGTCATAATCCATCCTTTGACACGAATACAATTTCTTCTAACAGATCAAAATTGGCATTTATTTGACACCCGTGGCAAAAAACAACCTGAGAATTTGTATGTCAGAGATAGACCGGGATCGTAAACGACCTACCGCAAACAGGTCCATTGCATGCACTCTGATAAATCTGGATACGCCAAAAAGAGTCTAAATAAACAACGAAAAAGATTCTTTATTATATTTGTTGTTGGAGTGCTTGTAATAGAGTGCTTTTTATTTTGATTCCTTGGAATTCTTACATTATGAGCGTTCCACTACATATTTCTTTATCTGTTTCTCACGTGCACCAACAACCTTTTCCACTTCATGTTCTTGATACAACGTTGATCTATTTTTCACTATGTGGAGCAAATTCAGAACTTTTTTATCATCCCTGACCATGATAACAGATGTTACCATAGCTTTCTAGAGTAATTTGATGAATCGATATTCAGCTGGTAGTTTTTATCTAACTTCCTGTCTTCGTTTTTGCAATGTTTCAAAATTATCTTTCATTTAAAATATTCAGGATCCAGCTGATCAATAAAATGTACACTGTCCTCCTGGAAATTTTCAATCATAAAGAATTGCATTAATATTTGCTTGAGTCATGAATCTTGATAATATTTTAAAATTCATTGCTAGAAATGAAAAAAAAAAACAAAGTTAAATGCAACCCCCAAAAAAAACATGTATACTCTTCGTCCTTACAACATAGATATCTATAAAAATCTGACATTGACGTATACAGGCATTACCAACTAGAGCACACATGTTTGTTATCTAAAAGTGTTTCGATACTAGCATGTAAGGTTACACAATGTTCAAAAAAAAAAACCCGACAAATTTCCCCCTTTATTTTGGGTATAGAAACAATACGCTATGTTACTTCCGGGTCCACGCGAATATTGACAACATGTGCTATGTTTCTATACCGTGGTCCAATGGAACCCTACAATAACATCAACAGCCATAATGCAATAAGCCTTCCTGGGATTATATACACACGGGTTGATATAATTTTATCTGAACCTATTTATAATTTAATTTTAGGGATCCCCACTAAAATTTAACTAAAAATGGTGTGCATCATTTTCTCCTTGAAGCAGGTCGTATGTGTAACCCCTTCCCAAAAAAATTACGTTTTATATGTCCATGATAGTCACAAGAATTCCGTGCTCTTTTCTAGCGACGCAGTATAAAATGTAACATACCAGAAAAATTTGAATGTGAAGCAATACGGTACATAATTGTGCTTCTTATTTAATCTTATATATAATGAAATCTTATTTTTTTATACCGCTTCGATAAAGCCGAATTGCTTAGGCCTTCTAAGACACTCTGTACTGAAACTGAATTAATTTCAAAATATTCTAAAGTGGGGGGATATTGATTGAAAATTCTTTTCTTTTGCAGGTTTCTAAATGTATCGAGCAAACTGACCGCACCTGTTTTGTGCTTGCCAGTACAGCTTCCTCGTTTTCGTTTTCTAAGCAACAGTTTTTTCAACATTAATATGATCAATAAGAAAACCGTTATTGATCAAACCGTTAAAAAATTCATAAACAAATCTATTCGAGGGATAATTTGTTCTCCTAGCACAGAGCGGTAACAAGTATTGTTGACATAGGCGAGAGGTCCTCTACTTCGGATCACACCAATGCGATTTGCCTCTTATTCTCTTTCCTGTGAACTTATAATTTGATATTACTAAGAAACAATTATGATTACGAGTGGTTTTTGATCATAGATTTTCTTGCCGTTGTTTCTATCTACATAATCCTTGACATCTCTCATTCTGGCCTCATTGTTTGTATCACAGTACCGTTTCAAAGCTCTGCAGTCTTTTCCCAAATCATGGAAAAATAAACTGAGGATAACCTATAAAGCCAATAATGCGTTTTTTATGCACAGTTTTGATCCTATACTTTCCATCCAAACCATTTCTGAATAATAACCACAATAGACAAAACTCCTATTAATAAGGTTATCCAAATGAGGATGTTGATCAATCATCGGCAATTTGCAACTAGCTTATGGGCATGATAATGCCAAATTCGCAATGACGAAATCGTATCCTCGAAACCATGGAGGAGTTTAGAAACGGTAAAGAAGCTCACGTTTGCTTAACGTTTCTGATTGATCAAAAATATATTTTCATCGATGCTGCAATGAATGCTCTGATTATAGGCATTGCTAGCAAATTAATGTATGCTGGTAATTGTGTATCGTTAAGAATTACTTATAATTGTTCACGAAGAAATCAAACCCGAATATAGTATGTAGATCTTACCACACTGGAAATTTAATTTTTGGTCACATTCCAAATACCATCAGCAGCTCCTTTTTCACCACATTCATTTTCACCACCAGGTTAAAATATATACCTCAACTTCACTTTACCAAGTAATGGTGACTGTGAGGAAGATTCGCGCCGCTTATTCTGTATATGTTTCTTCGCGATTGCATCAATATTTTTTTTATAGAAATTCCACGCGTAACTTCGTTTTTTAGTTCGGATATTATGCATGGTATTCTTGAAATCCATTTACGAGATTTCTATTCTGTAGAAAGTTCCTGTGCATACTGAACTAAACAATCGCTCAGCAAGTGCTCGATTAAATAGCTTAACGATTGCATGATTACGATGTACTGATACGTGTCCACGTCCGATTTTGACAGTATATTTTATCATAAGCGATGTTACTGCACCAGGAAATACTTTGCCATGATCAATCTATAGCAACTGTGAAAATCTTAAGGGTCGAACCGATAAATCCGTTTAATCCTGCTGCAACTTCATTTTCAGGTTTAGTTGATTATGCTTCCGCTTCTTTGTGTGTACTCGCAAGGTCGACAACCGTCAAGTCGTATTTGTATTTGCTTGTCTGTCGTTTTCATGATGTCTCATATATCATAGTGTCATGGGGATATAGCAAAATATCTGCCTGATGAGCACCGTTGGAAGTTTTGACATCAACTGTTCGCTGTGGTAGATAAATTAGCCAAATCGCTTATTGGATCAACCAGTCTGCGGCAACATCACGTCTGAGACCTGTTGTATCATCGAGTTTGCTAATCGCCGTTCTGCCTTTTTCTGTATCCCCTTGGACTATAATAAATCCATTTCATTATAATAATAATGAGACAATTAAATCTCCAACGGGGGTGGGGGTGTAGATCACCACCGCTTGTTTACCACTCATTGTCGATATTATTAACCAGTTGACCAGTGACTTCGATATATTATTACTATTTTATAGACTTGAGCTTGTGAATCGACTTGAAATCAGCTATATGAGGTTGTTGAAGATCCTTATTTTGATAATCGACGTCATGAGCATGTGACCCTTGATCAATCGCATTCACTGGAAATTCACCAGGTTTTGGTCGGTTTTGCTAATCAAGTGTGACATCAGGTCGGGTTCCAGGGCGGCAATAATCAGATTCCGGAAGGTGTTTTCACCAGGATACTTATCCCATAGAGTCCTGGTAATTTCACGAGTTTTGCGGCGCTATCACCACCGTTAAAATTACAAGACGACACAAATTTGTATTTTGTGTATTGCATTTCACGCATGTACCTGTAAGTACTCGTCAATGGTTCTTCCATGTTAATGTTTTTAATCCAATTGTGTCAGTGACGTTTTTGCGTCGAAGACAATGTAAACTCATATATTTATCATATTTGTCCAACGCGAGAGCAGGAGCAAGTTAAGCATCATCCGGCATTGCCAAACTCTATCGTGCCATTATCATTGGTCCATTTGGGTCTTGTAAAACTGAGTTGTCACATAATCTGATAATGAGATGACTTAGGATAAACTTTATTTAGTGACATAATCTGCGGATAACTAACGATGCTATAATGGTCTTAAGAATTTCAAATGAAATGCAAAGTATTTAGAAAAGAATAACAATGACAATGATAATGACAATAACAATAACATTGACAATTATGATAACAATGTTATCGATTTTATCACTGACATTGTTGAAGCATCATCAGTCAGTGACCTTGAATGTAGTATTAATAATCTTGTGGTATACGATGATAATATGCTTGACAAAGAAACAAATCAAGTTTAAATCCCAAAGCTGATCAGAGATGACTATAATTTCATAGTTACCATGATCGGCTTTAATACATATACACTGAGAAATATTCATCAGTCTTGGTGCCCAGGTGGTATGAAAACAGATATCAGTTTGAAACCTTCTTTTCACATACTAAGAAAAATTCCGATGGATTCCTTTGAATCAATTTACACGATCCAAGAAAACGACATAGCATTGGTCACGATAAAATCTTTGAATAAAAAACCTGTCACTACCGCTTCCACTTTTTGTACCAAGGACCAAGTAGTTGGTGTATAAAATCGTTAAAACCTGGATTCACTTTTGTTTGGAAAATGTTCACTAACACTTTCATGATTTTGTAATAAGTGCTACTTTTGGGAACCGGATAAAACGTGATCTGCACACAATCCACTCACACTCCACAGCCGCCTTGTCCTTGGATGGTCAATTTTTTATAAGCCTTATTTTGTCAAATTAAGGACTTCAACGTTTGTTCTGTGTAGCTCCTCTTCTTCAGCCTTTATCACCATGTATGGCCAATTTCTGTCATTAGCCTAATTTTGACGACTTATGGTCTCGAATGTTTGGACTGTTCAGCCACCCTCCCCCAGCCTCCCTGGCCTTGTATGGCCAATTTTTACAAGCATTATTTTGACAAAATTAGATCTCAAATGTTGGTCTATTTAGCCTTCCTGCTGCTGTGTCAATGATATAAAAAGAAAATATTCAAAACACCAACGAGTCTTTCTGATGCGAGTCGATTGAACTGAACCTTTAGAAAAAAATATTTGATGTAACCATAGTGATCCTTCACAAGTTGGTAAGCTTTTGACTGAATCACATTCGGCCAGATTTGAGAGGAATACGTATCGTACACAACTATGACTGTTTAGAATTTCCATCAACAATTCTTCAACCATCAATTAAATATATGTACATATTATTTTTAAAACGTTATTCCTGCAAATTCTCGATTGAAAAATAATTGAAAAAATTATTTGGTTCAAATAACCTAAGGATATTGACTATGCTATTTTTAGTAATGGCACATTCTTTTGACGTAAATGAAATTATTATGACGTAACAACCACATGTCTGTCGTCAGGTCATAAAGACAAAACGGCAGAGGGCATTCAAAGTGGTAGCTTCCGTCTGATTTGAACAATCTCGTGTCGTTCGAATGCGATTTGAATCACTTCGACTGCCTGGACTCTTAAGATATTACTCATCTTCGTAATATTTTGGGGGATGAACATTAGGCTGGTCGAGAGAAGATTAGATTGTCATGAAATTATAGCTCCCATAAAAAAAATTGGATAACAATTGTACCCATTTATATATTAATATCTAAAAATTCCAATTTTATGAATGAAACGGATTTTCTGCAACATGATTGGAAGTAAAGGATCACGTGATACTACTCTGAAATGTTTTACACATCGATAAATTCTGGGACTACTTTGGGCTTACAATATATATTATCATTGCAGACACATCATTCTGAAACGATTGGTTTATCTGTTAATTTTTTAATTCAGCAAATCAATATAACTAATACCCTTTTATAATTTTCCCAATATTCTTTTATTGAAATGCATAGTTTACTATACAATGTAGCGTTCGTCTGCTACATAGTCGAGCAAAATGGCCGACTACAGTGAATTTTCACTGCAATCATCTGTGGATATTTTTGAACAATTAGATGAGAAGGAGTTTAAAGAAACAATATCAGCAATTGAAGCAGATGGAGATGGACTCTAGGATATTGCGATGGAGTTTACAAGCGCTGAAAATTAAAACAGAACATAGATCGATAAATTCCCTCACGCAGCACCCAATGACCTCCGTCACCTTCGACTTACACAAAAACAACAACACTAATAGCGTGGGAATGGGACAGTCAATTTTGAGGTAGATGAGCGATATAAGCCAAGATTCAAGAAACTATCTGAGGAGGACTTAAAATCTATAGAAATAAATGAGTACTCAGAAGCTACTAAATAAAAGACAAAATATATATTGACATAGTACTTACTATGTTGACATGACAATATAATGAAATCTCCGAAATGCGACTTAACACCAATGAAAAATGTATATAATATTCCATAAAGTGATCGGTTTGCTAAGTTAAATTATTTTGGATGTGTAGTCATCTATTCAATGAAAAGAAAATTGAAATACACTAAAATAAAATCACTAAGATCTTCTGAATTTGCTAACAAATGATATACCTGTGAACCGGCGAAACCAAAGCAATGCTCCTCATTCATGCCAGACATATGTAAGAATGCTGGAGTGCAACGGTACACTGGTGACTCACTCTGTGCAACAGCAATTCAAGGTACGAGTGATGCTGGGTT
>QKMX01286834.1:5305-20360 GCA_003401595.1 Venustaconcha ellipsiformis | reverse complement strand
TATCAATGCTGTACCTTATACATTCTTAGAATTCAACTAATTTTGTTTTGTAGTAAGAAATAAATTTAATCTAATCTCACTATGTCATCGCTAGTCCTTTCCAATAACAGTGACTGGTGATGACTTAAACTATACTATAAATCAGACTACCTAAATTATTAAATTACTCTTCCAACAGAAAGTTTAATAGCTTCAGGTTAGTGGACTATCGCAAATATATTATACAATCCTATACTATAAGTCTGATAAAAATTTATTCAAAATATACCTTCAGTAAAGATGACAAATTCAGCCAGACTGGTGCAAATTCACCTCATTAATATATGTGGATCCAGTCTAATTTGAAAATGTCCAAGCTTTTGATAAAACAGGCACATCTTCCAATAATGAGCAAAACTGTATCAAACCATATACAGTTTTAAAGCCTTTAGGTAACAGCATGTTTTATAGCAAATATTTCCACTAACACTGACACCTAATATTTTGACAGCATTCCTGACACAGGTATAGCAGATATACTATTTCTGACACAAGCAACAACAGTTGGGTTCCATATATGGAGAGCAAATCTATTGAATGTCTTAATGTCTACACTATCATTCATGTCCATCGATAGTGTTTGAAAACTACACTGATGTCACAATACAATAAAATATAATCACTGGAAGAAATTTTTTATGACAATAAGACAAAAGTTGGGTTCCATAGATGGAAAGGAAATCTACTGAATGTCTTATTGTCTGTGCTATAATTAATGTCCATGGATTATAGTTGTTGAAAGAGACCATGATGTTCCAGTTGGGTTCCATAGATGGAGAGCAAATATATTGAATGTCTTATTGTCTACACTGTCATTCATGTCCATGGATAGTGTTTGAAAACTACACTGATGTCCCAATACAGTAAAATATAATCACTTGAAGAACTTTTGTATGGCCATAGAATAATGGTTCAATGATCTGTAAACTAAATCCAAATCCGTCTTTTGAAAGATAAATACAGTTATTATATTGATTACAAAACTCAGTGAACATTAAAAAAAGCAACTACAATTAAAATATATACAAGAAAAAACAACTGATAAAAGTGGAAGTATTAATTCTCAACTGGCTTAGAATAACAGGTGAAACTAATTTTTTATGGATGTTATTTTTCTCACAATGACAACACCATACATTAAAAGTTATATATAAATCAATGTTAATTTCACTATGATAAGACCATACACTAAACATTATATGCAAATCAATGTTAATTTCACTATGACAATACTATACACCACACACATTACATGTAAATCAATGCTAATTTCAATAATTCATACAAAAATTACATGTGTGATTTGGATTTTTAAAATAGCTTTAATAAATTTTCAGTCATATTACTGCGATATCAGCAGTGTGACAGTTTATATTGATATCTACCACTGAGGCATCATGTCACAAACATTTAGCTTGATGTCTCACCCAGTCACATTATCCTGATGTTACTACCAGTTTTATAAGTCTTTGGTAACTTGTCCAAGTTTCAAACCCGCAACTTCCTGCATCCAAGGTGGATGCTCTGACCATAAGGCCACCGGAGCAAAAATTACCTAGACAGCATTGCCAATATGACTATACCAACACCATACATTAAACTTTACATGTAAATCAATGTAAATTTTGCCATTGCACTAACACATACTAAAACTTTACATTTAGATCAATGCTAATTTCAACATGAAAACTCTATACACAAAAATGTTACATGGTAATGTAAATTTTGCAACGACAACATTACAAACTAAAATGCTACATCAAAATAAATGTTAATTTCACAATGACAATACTGTACACTAAATACTACTTGTAAATCAATATTATTTTCATTATGACAATACTATGCTCTCTTGTTGAGAACATTTATCTGTGATTTAGATAAATGATAAAATTCAAAACCACATAAGATTCAATGAAAAACAAAGGAATTAATATCCCATATAGGATAATAAAATGAATGGAAAATAAGGGAGAACATTTATGGAATTTAGGAAATCCAACAGTCTACAACATTTTTTTTTCAGAATACAAGTATACAAGTCATTGACAGAAAACAAGAATTAATAATGATTCATAAACTATAATTGGAATTATCAAAGTTATCAGCTAAAGGAATATTCCAAGCCCTTTTTTGAAAGATAAATATAATTATTATATTGATTGATAAACTCTGTTTTCACTTAAAAAGAACATTTGAAAAGACAAAGTGAGGCCCAAGTGTGAGTAAGACACCTGGAATACATAGCTTCACAGCTGAATTCATCGATATAAGAATTCTTTATTTAAGACACATTAGGACTGAAATAGCTATGATAACACAAATTAACTCTATCATGGGTGTCTTATTTATCAATCTGGACATTCTGAAGCCTCTGTATTTTCTCTGGAATATATACACTTTGATTATTCCATTTTCTGTGTGCTTGATTGGCAAAACTAAAAGACTCAGTACTAGCATCTGATGCAGTAGGAAAGTCATCATTACATTGTCACAAATTTCAATTTAATTGCTTCCTACTATCTGATGCGGTAAGAAAGTCCCCATTTCCATTCTCACAAATTTTAATTTAATTGCTTCCCACAATCTGATGCAGTAGGGAAGTCCCCATTTCCATTCTCACAAATTTTAATTTAATTGCTTCCTACTATCTGATGCGGTAAGAATGTCCCCATTTCCATTCTCACAAATTTTAATTTAATTGCTTCCCACAATCTGATGCGGTAGGAAAGTCCCCATTTCCATTGTCACAAATTTCAATTTAATTGCTACCTACTATCTCTACATTCATTGTACTTGTACTTGAATCAAACTTTTTTCACTATCAATGCTTTAAGTATTTTGCGTGAAAAAAACAATCATTAATTATTTACAATTCAATCACTTATTTGTTTTAACAAAACAGTAACTAACCTTAATCAATGAGAAGTTTGCCACATAGATAGTGATAAAATCATGTGCCTCGATTATTTGGCTGACTTGCCCAATGCCTGAGACACAGAACATAGAGCACAATGGAGAAAATGATATGGATGGCTTTTTTATGCACAGTTTAAAATATCTTACATTACAAATTCAAATAGAGAATATAAAAAATTTGAATTTATATTTTAAAATGAATACAGGGTTTTATTAAATAGCTATTAAATAGCAAAATCAACCCTTAGTCATATGTGTATTGAGTAGACTACAATTTATGCAAGCTATATACTTTATGTGGTATTTTATTACCACAGCATTATGTATATATCTGTATATAACATATTTATTTAAATCAAAGATTTATTGGTAACACTACTTCCATGAAAGGCATGTTGCTGTAAACAAAACTGGAAACAAAACTTGACATATTATGTCAGTTCGTACCAATATTAAAGAGACTGTTTTGAGGAGTCAGAAGCAGGTTTTCACTAAGTTATGGATGTGCTATTATTGCACAGGAGTAAAACAATACTTTAACATCAACTGTTAAAATTTGCAAACATAGTTTGCTTGTCTTTTAATTGGAATTGTTACAGTTTATTTAATGTTTAAGTTTAATGTTTAAATTTAGTCAATTTATAACAGCAGTGAAACATACATATGAAGCCTATTTTAGGTGAAAATGCCAATAAAATGCAATAGTGTTAAAAAAAACCTTCTGCATCATGAACACAATTCCTTTTTTGAGGAGGAAAATTTAAAAAGTTATATTACCAAAGACAAAAGACGATGAAACAGGCCTTCCAAACAAAAATGTACAACATTAAGAATTAATAATGGTGTATTTCAATTCCTGTCTACAAGTGATATTGGTGGAATGATCTTGGGTGGAGTGAAAGGGAATAAAATCAAGAGCAAATATTGATAGATTAAAACTGGTTCAGTATTAGATTTTATGAAATAGATTTGCAACACATTCAAAAATATACTGGCTCATTCATAATCCAAAGTTGGTTCTAAATCAGTGTTCATTGAAACGTTCTGTTTCAGTAGTAAGAAGAAAACAATTTTTCTGGACTTAATCATGTTACTGCTTCCTCTTTACAACCCAAGAAAACTGCATAAAGAAAGTCTTTCTAAAACAGAATAAGAAGACAATCTCATCAAGGGTGAATATAGTAACATTTCTGTTTTGCTCACACACACACACCCCAACCATAGAGAGAAAGCTGTCACTCAACAGCACAAAATGGACACAATACAGAATTCATAAAATACACACCAATCATAGAGAGAAAACTGTCACTAAAGAGCACAAAATGGATATGATACAGAATTCAGTGTCATAAAATAAGTACTATATAATAACAGTACTTTTTGAAAGAGTCAATAAATAGCAAAACTGGAGCTAATGGCTTGTAAATTCAACAACAAAGAGATAACACTGATCTATATTTCATTAACTACTACTACTACTGCTAAAATAAAGTAACATTTTTAAGCAAGTTTATCATCTCTGCAAGGAGGGTGTCAGGATTAAATGTCATCATAATGCTCAGCGGTTAATTAATAGAACAGTCACTGGCATTAAATTTAAGGCTACAGCATAACTACTTTACATAAAAACTGATAGTATCCAAATATATATTCAGAATTAAAATATTAATAAATTATCAAATTATTCTTAACCATAATAAGATTAATTTGATGCCAATCTTGTCAGTTTCTGACCCTATTTGACCTTGCAAGGAAAGTACTTTTCTTGATCTAATTTGATACAAGTAATAAACAATTGCACCAACAGAATTTATGGCCCAGTTATAGGAATTTTATAAACTGACTTGGTATCAGAATGGTACAGCTCAGTTATCATCAAAATATTGGTAGCAATTAGCAAATAGAAAAATGTGTACAATGTCCACATCAAGCATTGTTTATTTTGTTACATCATATTCTGTCCATTTAAAACAGCTTGACAGCATACAAAGCATGCCTTTTTGATAAGTGGCAGATGAAAGGGAGATATGCCTACTGTCTGATAACAGTTGTGCTATGCAATTAACTGTTGGCATATGGAACTTTGCTCCATAATGGAAACAAAGAATAAATAACAATAAATTGGTGATCAGGTCAAACGTACATGGTATTTTAATTAAATTAATGCAAAAACAGTTTAAGTGTTGGAAATAATTCTCAAGAACTATAGTTTTTGCAGCCTCTGTTTATGCTGAGTAAGCAATTCATCATCCCATTGTTACAATACTCTTTAAATTAGATTTAAATAGTACTTTCTGATATTGGACCCACGATGGTTCCATGACAATAATCCTTTCAGGGTAAACCCCACAAAAGTTAATTGTAACATGGAATCAATAGGAGTACAACATTATTTTAGGGTGTACTGGATAACACAATGTAACATGTACTTGTCTCAAAGTCAATTGAGAAAGAACATGCATATGGGTTTGACATTGCATTTCTTCCTGAAAAAAACAAAAATAAATGAAAGGTAATAATCTACTTACAAGAATAATAGATGAACGAAGAACAAACAGCTAGTCATACATTAATAGTATCAGATAATGTGATGAGACTATAAGTGATTCCTCCAAAAATGTAAAATGAGAAAAAACTGATTCAATTCATATAAAAAGCAAAAATGTAAACTATCCAAATTAAGAACCATTAGTCCAATTACCATGCAAAACAAGGATGTAAAAAGAATTATGTAAATTTAAATCTTTGAAGTTGATGATGATTCATTTGGAGTCCTCAAAAAATATTTCATTATTTTGTAATGAAAATGTAAACATGATGTCTTGTTGCATCTCCAATTAATTCATGATTAAAGTTGTTATGAACAGATATAGTGAACTCAACATTCAAGGCAGCAAGAAACATTGATTTTTTTTCTTGGGAGGGGTGTCTGTTATTTTGCAGACATTGATATTATCCACAGACTGTTATTTATATAAACTTGCATTATAAACTTTAACAAAAATGTTGTTGGCATGTGTACAAATAATTCCATACATTATTGTATGTAATTACTTGTGCTGTTTATATTCATCAAAACAGCAAAAGTTTTGTTTATGTACAGTATACACAGGGTTCCAAGTAGGTCTAATGCAATGTTCACAAAATGGCTACCAACTTAAAAATAAAGTTGCCATTTGCAAACATTTCATTGCTCAAGTCAGTACAGATTCACTTATAGCACAAAACATCTTTCCATTACTGAATCTTAACCATGAAAATGTTTTAAGTCATTTATTTACAGATTGCCAAGATGGTATTTTATCATTAAGTCTATCCTCTATTGTATTTGTATCCACTTTTAAACATAATCCCTACTACCACCTTCAACACCGAATGACTGTAAAAGAAGCTTGCCACTTGAAAGCCGTTATATAAAAAGTAGTGTTTAAAAAGTAATGCAGCAGCAAATGCTTTACTCTGCTAGAAAAAAATCCTGTATAGTGTTTTGGAATACTGTGCCCTTATTGGTTGACTGAAAATAAGGTTATCAAGTGGCACTGCACATCATTTTGGCCAAACTATGAGAGGGCATTATTCCATCCAGTGCATTGTACTTGCATATTAATCAGGCACAATCACGGCCATGTCGAGTGGAATTGTGGGAAATCTGTCTGGCACTCCGTAAAAGTATGACAGTAAGCCAAACTCTGGAAAGGCATGCATTTTTAAAAGCCTGAGCTAATCCTCAGTACAAATTTTTTAAGCTAAGCAAAATGTAGCTTGAAATATCAGGAATAAATCTTAAATAGGTCCTTGATAAGTTTCCTCCCTTGTAGTTGTTTTTAAAGTACATGTATGACTGATAGGTAAATTGTAAGCAACTGTGATCAATATCAATGAGCTTGAGCCTTGGGGGTATTTTTTGTCAACAGCCGATAACTCTTCTGCAAAATACACTTGCCAATTATAACATTTGGTCAAACTTTCTAGTAATTTACTCACATCTTGGCACCCTGATGCATGAATTATATTTAGATTTGTTATATCTCTGTGATGTGACTGGTTGACAGTAAACATTTCAAACTACCATTAGCAGTTAAATTCATAACATTTACTCAATAACTTATCAAATAATTTAAAATACTCATTAAAAATATGACTTCATTTGCTCTTCAAGGTATTTGTAAATCACCTGGTTTAAGTATCTTTTGCTGAGATGAAAACTCTATCTTTAATTAGAAGTTAGTATTTTTATGCAAATAATTTTGCTAGTTCTAATATTTTTTATGCATAATCAGATGATGAATTTCACTGATTTTTCTCGAAAATCTACATTTTTAGTGTGACTCCCTCCTGACATAGCATGCAATATATATCATGCCAATGTTGACTATAAGCATTTTCCAATGCTTTAGTTGCATATTTACACTTTGGATCCCAACTGCTAGTGTCTTTCAAAATCTGTATTACTTTCTTAATAAACTGATATGATGGTTGATATCCACATAAAAAGTCATGAAGATTCTTCATAGTCAGTGAGACTCCCTGCTCAAGAAGCAAATCAAACATACCATACGGATATGCACTGTAAGCATTTTCTAATGCTTTATATGCATCAACACACTTTGGATCCCAATTGCCGTTGACTTTCAAATGTTGTATTGCTTTCTTAACAAATCAATCTGATGATTGATATCTACATAAATTTGGAAGATTCTTCATAGTCAGTGAAACTCCCTGCTCAAGAAGCAAGTCAAACACATCTGATGCAAGTGCACTGTAAGCATTTTCTAATGCTTTATATGCATCATCACACTTTGGATCCCAATTGCCATTGATTTTCAAATGCTGTATTGCTTTCTTAACTAACCGATATGATGGCTGATATGTACATAAAAAAGGAAGATTCTTCATAGTCAGTGATACTCCATGCTCAAGAAGCAAACCAAAGACACCATATACCTTGGCAGTATAAGCATTTTCTAATGCTTTAGTTGCATATTCACACTTTGGATCCCAATTGTCATTGTCTTTCAAATTTTTTATTAATTTCTTAACTAAACAATATGATGACTGATCTCCACATAAATAAGGAAAATTCTTCATAGTTAGTGAGACTTCCTTCTCAAGAAACAAATCATACACATCATATTTACGAAAATAAGCATTTTCAAATGCTTTAGATGCATCCTCACACTCTGGATCCCAACTGTCAGTGTCTTTCAAATGCTTTATTACTTTCCTCAGAGATTGGCCTGACACTTGATATTCTCTACAAAAGTAACAAAGATTATTGAGATTCTTCATAGTTAGTGAAACTTCCTGTTCAATAAGCAGATCACACACATCATATGCCTGTACAGTGTAAGCATTTTCTAATGCTTTAGATGCATTATCACATTCTGGATCCCAATTGTCAGTGTCTTTCAAATGTTGTATTACTTTCTTCAGTGACTTAATTTTTAAGGAGTAACATAAAGAAGGAAGATTTTTCGTAGTTAGTGAGACTCCATGTTCATGAAGCAGATCACACACATCATATGCCTTTACAACATAAGCATTATCTAATGCTTTAGATGCATCATCACAATCTGGGTCCCAATTATCAGTGTCTTTCAAATGCTCTATTGCTTTCCTAACAAGTTGAAATGATGCTTGATAGCCACATAAAAGAGGAAGATTATGCATAGTTAGTAAGACTTCCTCTTCAATAAGTAGATCACACACATCATATGCCTGTTGAGCAAGAGCATTTTGTAATGCTTCAGATGCATTTTTTCTCTTTGGATTCCATTTGGCAGTATCTTTCAAATGTTGTATTACTTTCCTAACAAAGTGAACTGATACTTGACAGCTACATAAATGAGGAAGGAAATTCATTGTTATTGAGACTCCATGTTCAAGAAGCAGATCACACACATCATAAGCCCATTCCTGACAAGCATTTGTTAATGCTGTATATGCATAACCACATTTTGGATTCCATTCATTAGTGTCTTTCAAATACTGTATTGCTTTCCTAGCAAACTGAAATGATGCTGGAAATCTACATAAATCAGGAAGGTTGTTCATTGTTAGTGATATTCCCGCCTGAAACAGTAGATCACACACATCATATTTTTGTTTACCTAAAGCTGTTCTTAATGCTTGAAATAGAACATCACACTTGGGGTCCCATTTACCAGTGTCTTTCAACATTTGTATTGTTTTGTTAACAGATTCAAATGTTTCAAGTGTACTCATGACATTAAGAAGATACTTCATTGGTAGTGAGACTCCCTCCTGAATCAGTAGATCACAGACTCCAAACATCGGGAAAATATAGAATTTTCCTGGTGCTTCTGATTCAAAATCACACTTGGGATCCCAATTATTAGTGTCTTTCAGATGCTGTATTGCTTTATCAGCATCTTCAACTGTATTAATTCTACATACAACATCATAAAAAACCCTCATAGTTAGTGAGACTCCTTCCTGAATGAGCAGATCACAGACATCATGATTATGTGCACAATAAGCTTCACCTAATGCCATAGATGCATACTCATACTTGGGATACCAGTTCTTGTTGTCTTTCAAATGTTGTAATACTTTCTTAACCAACTTAACTGATATTTGATGTCGACATAAACGACTCAGATTGTACATTGTCAGTGAGACTTTCTCCTCAACGAGCAGCTTACACACATCATATGCTTGTTTAATATAGGCATATTCTAATGCAAAAGATGCACATTTTGGATCCCAGTTGCTTGTGTTTTTCAAATGCTGAACTGCTTTCTTAACAGACTCTAATGATGCTGCAAAATCAGAGATAATATTATCAAGATTGTGAATCGTTAGTGAGACTCCCTCCTGAATCAATAGATCACAGACATTATACATCTGTTTACCATAAGACATCATTAATGCTAAAGATGCATCCTCACACTTAGGATCCCAATTACATGTGTCTTTCAAATTTTTTATTGTTTTCCTAACAAATTCAAATGTTTTAGTTGTCATTATAGCACAAGGAAAATGTTTCATTCTAACAGAGACTCCATTCTCAAAAAGCAAAGCACACACATCATATGCCTGTTTGCGATAAGCTTTATCTAATGCTTCAGATGCATCATCGTACATTGGATACCAATTATCGGTATCTTTCAAATGTTGTATTGCTTTCTTAACAAGCTCAAAAGATGCATCATCTTTCATTATAATGGAAGTAAGATTTTTCATTGTTGGTGAAACACCCTCCTGAACAAGCAGATCACACACATCATACATCTTTTGACCATAAGCATGTTCTAATGCTCCAGATGCCTGAAAAAAATCTGGGTCCCAATTGTCAGTCTCTTTCAAATGTTGTACTGCTTTTTCAATGGACTCAATTGATCCATTGTAATTAAGAATATAATTATAGGTCTTCAATGTCAGTGACACTCCATTCTGAACCAGTAGATCCCACAGATCATATTTCTGACTTTGATAAGCATATTCTAATGATCTAGATGCATCTTCACACTTTGGATCCCATTTGTCAGTGGCTTTTAAATGCTGAATTGCTTTATTTGCATACTCAAGTGATGCTTCAAAAGAACATACAAGATCAGCAAAGTCATTCATTTTTAGAAAGACTCCCTCATGAATCAATAGATCACATACATCAAGCTTCTGTGTACCATAAGCTCTAACTAATGCAAAAGATGCATAACAACACTTTGGGTCCCAACTGTCAGTGTCTTTCAAATGCTGAATTGCTTTCTTAACAGATTCCAATGATGCTTTGGATTCTGATACAATACTATGAAGATTCTCCATAGTTACTGACAGCCCAAGTTTAATTAAATCATATACATCGTATTTATGTGTGGCATAGGCCACTGCTAATGTTGCAGATGCAAACCAACACTTGGAATCCCAGGTTCCAGTGTTTTTCAAGGATTGTATCAGTCTGTCAACAACCTTCTGTGAACTAAACTGCAACACAAGAGGAAGTATACCCATTGGTACAATGACTCCACTTTCTACAAGATAATCTGCCATATCAAGCTTCTCATTACAGTAGGCAATATATAGTGCAATGGAATATGAAAATGTACCAACTTCATGTGGCTTGAGTTTACCTTCATATTGAGAAGGAAAAGAGAAATCTCTGCATCTCCAATGTTTCTCCAAATGGGGATTCCAGTTATTGTGACATTTCAGATGTTCTGTCACCTTCAATAAAGCATTTATGTTTCCATGTCTTACAACATCTACTACATGCTTGCTATCCAGTGTGATACCTTCTTTTAAGAACAACTCTATCACATCTTGATTTCCTGATATATATGCTCTACATAATGCATGCTTTGCCTTGTCACATACTGGACTGAAAATCTTACTTCTCTTCAAGGCTTTAAAGATGGTCTGAACATTTCTATGGTCACCATGTCTGGCAGCATTACAAAGACTTGTGTGCGTGTAGCATGCATTCATTGAAATTAGTTTGTCTGCAATCTCAAAATGGTGGTAGTAAAGAGATAATTCCAGTAGATTCTGCTTCTCTTCACACTTCCAGCAGCCCAACCCATTCATCTTATGCATGCATACCAAGAATTCCAAGAACTGATTGAACATTAACGTGACCACATCGTTACCACTTTGTAATATATATTGCACAAATGTGGCACACTCTCCTTCTGATAAATCTTGATCAAAACTAAACTCTAATTTGTTAGTGAAAAAATCCTTGACTCTATTACTTTTGAGCAACTCATCTTTCAATTTCATCAGAAACTGATGCTGTTTGAGAGCTGAATGTTTTGCAACACTCTTTCCAAGATTCCTCTTTGTAAGATCATGAGCCATCCGCTTTGCCAGAAGTCCATATACAGACACAGGTATAAACACATGCTGTGAAGTTCTGTCCTTGGCTTCTGCAGTATAGGTACTCTGATATAAATATGCTGAATCACCATATTTTACAACAATCTCTACACAACGATCTCCAAGGACCTGTCCTACAGCTTCACATACCATTGGATGCGAGAACATGATACAGTGTTTTTTAACCCCAAATTCTAAACTGAAGTCATCTGAAATGGACTTTGCAACATACAACCCCAAAAAATGGTCATAACTATTTCTGAGTAATGTGACAGATGTCTTCTCTTCTGAAATTTTGAGATAGGAAGCAACTTCAATCAATAAATGCTTGATGGACTCGGGCATGGTTTCAGGTGACAAATAATTCTCTAGTATCTTACCATTACAAAAAAGAAAAGCCAGAGCTAGGAATCTTTTATCCTCTAACTTTGAGATATTTTCAGTAAACAATTTTGATGGAGATTTAAAAAACTCTGGTCCTTTGTTAAATAAGTTACTATCTCCAGCAAACAGTGAACAGCACTGGGGAAAACCAATCAAACTACTAAAATTTGATATGCAATTTTGTTTCTCATTTTCATTCATGTTTCTTTGATGCCTCAAAAGTTCTTTGTTTAATATGCTGATTTTCTCTGACTTTTTCAGTCTTTCTGAAGACATTGTTAGTGACAAATCATCAGAGAAGAGTTTTATTGATCCTAACTTGGGATAAACCTTGGACAGTATGTCTGTTCTGGTTGTGATGACGACCTGTAACTTTCCTGCATCAACATGTTCCTGTATGGTGGGTAAATAAGTCATCCACTCTTGCAGACGGCAATGGTCAAGATCAAATTGTCCAAATATGTCCTCCAACACAACAACTTCTACCCAATCTGTGTCCACTGTCTTCCAATCTCTTGGACAATAAACCACAACACGTCTATCTCTATACATTTCGTTATCTATCAGGTGAAGGGCAGCAGTTGTCTTACCTTCTCCTGGGTTTCCTTTGATAACTACTGACCTTTTCCCATCAAGCAGTCTTTTTGTTTCTTGTGCCTGAGTTGTTGGAATGTATCCCAGCCTTCTAACTGTATCAAGTTTGTCCTCTGTCTGACCTGGTAGAAAAAATAATCAATGCAAATAAAAATCAAGAACATAAAAAAATGAGCGTTCAAAGAATAAAGAAGAAGAAAAAAAGTTACATTTATGACTGGCCATAGCTTTCCATTTTGTGTACTATTGCTCCTAAAACCTGTTTCAAACTGTGACTGAATGATTGTAAACAAGAGTCCTTTAAATATTCTGTAAAAACTACTATTAAAAGCACCTCTTTAAGACAGCCAAGTGTTCCAATTTCATCAAAACCTAATGTCAGAGTCATTGGTAATTTTGTTCATTTCATCTCTTGATCTGATTTCTAGAGGCCCTCCCCAGAGGTAAGGGAACAGTATCACACCTGGTCACCCCATGGTTTAGTTAATGTCCAGCAACAAAGGAGTAGTTCCTATGGACATAGTGTGTTACAGCATTCCCATGCTATTCCATGGGGATCTACAAGAATACATGTAACCTGAAAGGACTGGCACTCAACTGACCAATTTACAGAAATTTAAGAGTTGGGATCATTCTAGAATGCTCTTTTATTTTCATCACTGGCAGAAAAACGATCCCTCAATGGTGAAAATAGGGTGTATAAAATATACTAAAATATACCAAGAAAATGTAGTTTCATTTGACTATGCATGCTGAATAGTGTGTGCTCATTGTCTTAGTATCATTAGACCATTTCACAACTACCCTAATTATTTTTATTAAGTGTTGTATTAAAATAAAGAGAATTAATTTTTTTTTCATTAATTTGTTTTAAGGTAGAACAAACTAAAAACTTCCAACTTTCATGGATCTTATATCTCAAAACACAAATGAAATGATGTATGTACATGTGTGTGTACATTTCAAAATGAGGACACAAGAGACATTACACACCCATGCATTGCAGACACTCAGCAATTAACAATGTGATATAAAACAATATTATTAAAAGTTAAATTTTTAATTATGTATATTTCATTTAACTCATAATGTTATGTATATTTAATTTGCATTGAGTGTTTGACTTTTGTCCATGAATGAAGAGAGTTTCAGTATGGACCTAATTTATATCTTATTTCAAATAGATGTTTACTTGAATTTGAGTTTAAGACTAATACTTGATTATCACTTAAGAAGGTTCTGGAAGCAAACTCATTTAAAGCATGATGTAATTTTCTTTTAAGATGGTTGAAATTTTTAAACTGTTCTTTTGTGACTCAAGTCAAGTGGGAATCTGTATAAAACAAGCTATTTCAAGAAAGTCATTCCTATCTTTGAGAATCCATTATCAGAATTTGCTTATGTGTTTAGATATATAAATACTATGAGAGATTTAGAAAGTACTCGAATTTTGGACTAAAATTCTGCTTTGGGATATTTTAGGACTCATCAAAAAATATTCTGGATTATACCATTGTGATACCTCAAGACTGTTGGTAAATCAACCTATTCAAGATTAATGATACATAAGCACATTATAATTCATTTGGAATATTCTATACCTTTGAAAGTATGATAGAACATTTTGGATTCTTTGGGATTTAATTAACAATACTGTATGTTCATCACTTTGCAACAAGAATTAAATTATTTATTGAATTAACTAAACTGTTTGGGTTTGCCATTTTCTTTTACTTAGTTTATGTCCATAGAGTTGTAACAGAAATTGGGAACTTATCTTGGATATGAGATTCTTTAAAATACTACCAAGAGTTTACAAATTGCCTTTAAAATTTAAACCGACTTTGCTTCAGAATTTTCATTGTGACTAGTAAAGATTTTAATTTCACACATTTATTAAATATTTTGTGAAACCAACAAGGATTCACAACTGTCATCTAACAAAGTGAACTTTGTTTTAAATCCAGCCCAGGAAATGTTTAATTAAATCTTTGAAAAGGATGACTTCCTTGAGCTTGACAGACATCTTGATATTTCAGAAGAGAAATCATCTTTAACAAAAGAAGAAAAAATATCATGGCCAAATGTTTGGTGGGAAAAGAAAAAAAAGCTTTAAGTTTGATTAGTAAATCTGTCTCTGGTTTTGATGGAAAATTACAAATTCTGAGAGTGAAAAAGGAAAGGGACAGGCAGAAAGGGGGGAGAAATAAAAATGCAATGAAAGAGATAGAGGAGAAGCAGAATGAAAATGGAGAGAGAGAGAGAGAGAGAGAGAGAGAGA